>SJYV01028080.1:41902-72655 GCA_006410875.1 Neotragus pygmaeus
ATATATATATACACCAAAACTTCTTTATCCATTCATCCCTCAATGAACATCTAGGTTGCTTCCATGTCCTGGCTATTATAAATAGTGCTGCAGTGAACATTGGGGTGCATGTATCTTTCTGAAAGTAGTTTTCTCAGGGTATATGCCCAGCCGTGGGATAGTGGGTCATATGGTAATTTTATTCCTAGTTTGTAAAGGAACCTCCATACTGTCCTCCATAGTGGTTATACCAATTTACATCCCCACTGATGTGCAGTAGGATTCCCTTTTCTCCACATCCTCTTAAGCATTTATTGTTTATATATGTGTATTTTTATAATGGCCATTCTTTTTTGTTTAATAATTCTTTAAAAATTTTTAAATTAATTTATGAAAGTATGATAACACATTATAGGAGACTTGGAAAATACTGAAAAAAGTCACATTTAGTTCCACTATATGTTACAATTATTTTTAAGTGGATAAATTAAGATTTTTAGTTGGAGTTTCAATGTCAAACTCTCTATTAATTCTAGAATGAATAGACAGAAAAGCAGAAGGATATAGTATACCTGAAAAGCTCTATGAACCAATTCAACATAAGTCTTAAGATTTATACAATTTTCACTCAACAGCAGAATACAAATTCTATTCAAGTTCTGTAGACTATAAGCCAGGGGACATTGGAACATATCCAGGGATGTAAAACAAGGTGCAAAAATTTCATGGTATCTAAATCACATGGAGTCTGTTCTCTTATCACTGTGCGGTTACCTTAGGAATCAACAGGTGATGGCCATTCTGATTGTGTGAGGTGTTCCCTCATTGTAGTTTTGATTTGCATTTCTCTAATAATGAGTGATGTTGAACATTTTTTATGTGGTTATTGGCCATCTGTTTGTCTTCTTTAGAAAAATGTTTGTTTAGATCTTTTGCCCAGTTTTGTTTTTTTTTTAATTAGACTGTTTTTCTGATATCAAGCTGTATAAGTTGCTTTTATATTTTGGAGATTAATCCTTTGTCACTTGCTTCATTTGCAATTATTTTCTCCCATTCAGAAGATTGTCTTTTAATCTTGTTTATTGTTCCCTTTGCTGTGTAAATGTTTTTAAATTTAATTATGTCCCATTTGGNGAGCCTGGTGGGCTGCCGTCTATGGGGTCACACAGAGTCAGACATGACTGAAGCGACTTAGCAGCAGCAGATATAGTATAGCATAGTAGTAAAAGGCTGAGGCTCCAAAGGTGGTTTGCAGTTGAATACTGATCCCCCCTCTTGTTAAATGAGGGTAGGGGAGAGTGTTCTGAAGAAGGAAGTAAAAGAAAGACATTTGAAGCTGGGGCTGAAAGGAAGTTCTTGGGCTTAAAAATTGCATATATGAAAGATATGTGGAGGAGATGCTAAAGAAAACTTATTCTGTCTCTTGTGTTGTGTCACTGTTGTGATCAGGACTGTCGTGATGGGTACAGGGCCTACCTCAATGGGGCTTTGCATAGGGAAGAGAGACTTGGCTTAGCTGCAAATACAGTAAGGAAAAGTGGGAATTCGTAGCCAAGGAGCAGAGTGGGGGGTGGGGGAAGATGGCACCAGTGGATGAAAAATTACTAAGGAAGAATTAGGAGTAAGGGGAGATTCTGGCTGAAATGACCTGATAGGATTCTTGGTGAAGGCAAGCCAGGGTAACCAGACATTACCTGAGAAATGATCGAGGGTGAAGAACTTAATCAGATATCAAGGGTGAGAGATTCTGGCTAAACTGACTTAGCAGGATTCTTGCCAAAACTGGGCTCTTGGATACTGTGCCCAATGATGGGACCTAGCTGGGCTCAGAGAAACCTGACTAAAGTTTGTTCAGGGACAGTCTTTGACGAGGACTGTGACAAAAAGCAAAGATAGGTCTGGAGTTAAGTGTCACACTGAGCCGAGGTTCTTGAAAATGTAAATGACAAAAGAAGGGGTTTTTCAGATTCAGTTACAACAACAGAAGGCAGAAAGAAAACAGAACCACTCTGATTCAGTTTGACTCCCCTCTTCTGTATCAGGGGAAGCAGTCTCACTTGGGAATGACAGAGAGAAGTTGGAGCTTTAGATGACAGAGATGTGTTGAGCATCTTTAAGTAGATCTCAGGCCCACAGTAGGAACACCCAGAACCACTCTGTAATAGAAGAACAGATCTGACTCCATATTGCATCTGTTCCTTTAGCTCTAACCCCTGTGTGGTGTTCCTGAGTGGTGTTCTTGGTCATGCTGGCTCTGAATCTTTCCTAAAAGAATGTTCTCTGTAGCCTGAAATATACAGGATAGCATATTCTCAGGTCTCTGACCTTTAAAGAGGTAGCATTTTCCCATTTATATAGAGATAAAAAGCTGCAGAACAGAGAATAACATTTGTCCTGTTGGAAGTTTATAGGAACATTGTGATCAAACCTATGCAGACNCCTGAAATATACAGGATAGCATATTCTCAGGTCTCTGACCTTTAAAGAGGTAGCATTTTCCCATTTATATAGAGATAAAAAGCTGCAGAACAGAGAATAACATTTGTCCTGTTGGAAGTTTATAGGAACATTGTGATCAAACCTATGCAGACAGCTGCAAGAGCAAAGGATTCCCACACCAAGAAGCTTGTAACAAGCAGCCACATTTCTCTCCCATTTTAGTACAGAAGAAGGCAGTAAAATCGTTCTTTGGAACACTAGTTCATCATCTTCTCCGTCTGCTGGCTTTCCAAAGAAAATCACTATTCCTTGCCACAAACCTCATCTCTCAATTTATTGACTTGTCATTTTGATAGGGACAGTGTGAAGGGACAAAATAGGTGATTAAATAGTTAACCCCACGAGGGAATTGTATTAATAACTAGAAGAAATATGGGAGACTCTCTATAAGTTAATGATTGCTCAAGAAAGCAGATTTGCTTAACCACAAACCAAGCAGGCTTGCTTAGCAAAAAACAAAACAAAACATGCAACAGAAGCAGGAGACATCCCCCCCCCCATAACACAATGGTGACATAAGAGCTCAGTAACTCAGTGATCCCTAGGACGTGCTCTCTGCACACAGAAAAGACAATAATTGGTGGACCCAGCTTGACCATGTAGGGACAAGAAAACTCCCCTGCCAGACCTGGAGGAGGAAGTGATGATGGAAGCATGACATCCCCTCAAGAAAGACAAAGAAGTTCTTCTCCCTCTCCCCCACTTTTCCTTTGATTATAAAGCCTAGTAAGTTCTCAGGGTGGGGCGCCCCCTCGCCTGCCTGCTTTTAAGCCTCACAAATGCCCTGTTCTAATAAATCACTTCTTATCTATCTCTTTGCTCTTGATGGATTCTTCTCTGTGCTGAGACATGAAGGACTATGGTCCTGGAGCTCTTTGGAGCTCCTGAAATGACACCCAAATGGTTTTGGTTTGGCGAGCAGTAAGAGCTTGGACTCAGTAACACTGTTGGATGATGCTTGGTGACTGGGGATAGCTTCCATGGTTGTCAGGACTTGGCAGCCTTGCAAAACCTCACACAGATGTTAATTCTCCACAAAATCCTCCACTGAATTATCAGGCAGACGATTTATGAACCTTTAGAGTAGGGAGTTCCACGTGTTCACTGTGAGTTGGTTGGGACTGTTTAATCCCATCTCCCCAGATCAGGGGATGCTTTTGATGAAGTGAACATTGACTCCAGCAAGGTTTTTGATAAAAATCTCATGAGATCAATGTGAACAAATTGGAAAATTGCAATTTAGATGATGCTGTAATTGCAAAACTTTTCAGCTGGTTTTTCCTTTACACTCAAAGTGTGTGTTGATGGAATGAAGCACTTGATTCTCTGGACTGTTTACTTCTCCATCTCCTTTATTGCCTTGGGTGTGTGAGCTTGGGCAAACCGCTCAGCTTCCCTGGTTCTCAGTATTATATAAAAAATGCTTCAATCTCTAGTTGTTTATAACTCCATGAGAAATTGGTTCACGTATGCCTGGAGGGATGTAATTTATTTCTGAGTTCTGTCCTTGATTCTGTTTGACATTTTTCATGATTGACTTATCTAATGGAAAGTACATGGTTGATACAAAGAGGTGAGAGAACACATAGATGAATAAGAGTTCAAGCCCCAGGGTCAGACAGTCCTGGAATATGAGCCTTGGGTCTGTCACTTCCTAATTGGATCTTGAGCAGATTTCTTAATTTCACTAGCCTTGATTTTCTATTTGTTTGAATAATAACAAAAACAGTAATAATAATAATAGATTCCATGTAAAAACTAACTTATTCCTTGGAAGGAAAGTTATGACCAACCTAGATAGCATATTCAAAAGCAGAGACATTATTTTGCCAACAAAGGTCTGTCTAGTCAAGGCTATGGTTTTTCCAGTGGTCATGTATGGATGTGAGAGTTGGACTGTGAAGAAAGCTGAACACCGAAGAATTAATGCTTTTGAACTATGGTGTTGGAGAAGACTCTTGAGAGTCCCTTGGACTGCAAGGAGATCCAACCAGTCCATTCTAAAGGAGATCAGTCCTGGGTGTNAAAACAAGCTTTATTCAATCTAGTCACTCCATCACTTCCCTTCTTTGGTACACACCACATACTACATGCAGTTGAATCAGAACCCTACCCAACATGGCATATGAAGAAAATATATATCACAAAAAATATCTCCTCCTTAACCTGACTGACATTCAATGAGCGTTGGTTCTATATAGAAAATGTTCCTTTTCCAGTTCCCTAGAGATGCTCTCATCAGCCATTATAGTTCAGGCCTGTTCTGAGATCTCTTTGCTTCTTTGCATTGTTGTGTTGTATAAATAGAGTATTTATGTCCCCCTCCTAAAATTGATATGTTGAAACCCTAATGCCCCAAAGTGATGGAATTTGGAGGTGGGGTCTTTGGGAGGTAATTAAATTTAGATGAGGGCATAAAGGTAGGATCCAATGATGCAATTCATGTTTTTATAAGAAGAAGAAGAGAGATTAGAGCTTTCTCTGGCTCTCTGCCAATGTGAGGAGAGTGAGAAAGCAATAGTCTGCAAGCCTGGAAGAGGTCTCTCACTGGGAATGGAATTTGCTAGGACCTTGATTATGGACTTCCCAACTTCCAGAACTATGAGAAATAAATGTCTATTGCCTAAGCCACCCAGTGTATGGTATTCTGTTATAGCAGCCAAGCTAGAAGATTATATAATGTGTGCTTGGAATCAGGTCTGCAAGTGAAACATAATAGGGGAAGCATTTTCCCTCTATAAACCTTTTGATGATCGTTGACATTTTGACAGGTGAAAAATAATAACTTTTAGTTTTCATTTGTATCTGTTCCTGTGAGTAAGGCTGAGTATTTTTACATTTGTTTAAGAATTGTTTATATTTCCTTTCAGTGAACCATCTTCATAATCTTTATCTATTTTGTCTTTTATTAAGTTGTAGGAGCTTTTTATGAGCTTCCCTGGTGGCTCAGATGGCATAAAGTCTGCTTGCAATGCAGGAGATCTGAGTTTGATCCCTGGGTCAGGGAGATCTCCTAGAGAAGGGAATGGCTACCCACTCCAGTATTCTTGCCTGGAGAATTCCATGCATAGAGGAGCCTGAGGCGGCTACAATCCATGGGGTGGCAAAGAGTTGGACACAACTGAGTGCCTAACATTTTCAGGAGCTCTTTATACATCAACAAGACCATCTTCAGTGATGTGAGCAGCAAATAATTTTTCCAGCTTGTCATTTGTTTGTAATAGGGCTTTCTTTTCTAGGAAAATCTTTTTTTTTTTTTTTTTATGTGACTAATGTTATCAATACTTTATTTTGTGGGTTTAGGTCATTCTTACAAAGGCCTTTCCCGTTCTACATTTTATTTCATTTCTTTCTTTGTTTTCTTTAAGTGTTTTCATGTCTGTTTATTTGTATTTGTAGTAATTATTTGGCCTATCTTCAATTTCTGGAATAAAAGTTGTGATATAAGGCTCTAACTTTATCCACNGCCTTTCCCGATCTACATTTTATTTCATTTCTTTCTTTGTTTTCTTTAAGTGTTTTCATGTCTGTTTATTTGTATTTGTAGTAATTATTTGGCCTATCTTCAATTTCTGGAATAAAAGTTGTGATATAAGGCTCTAACTTTATCCACCCCCTATCCAACTCCCCACCAAACACACATATAATATAGTTACTCATTTATTTCTATGGCATTTGTTGAACAACTCATCTTTTGCCCACTCATTTAAGTATTCTTTTTATTAGATACCAAATTTTCACATTTATTTGGGTTTAATCCTGAATAGTATACTCTGTTTTATTTGTTGTTTTTTCCCTAAGAACCAGTACCTCACTATCTTAATTATTATGGCTGTAAAATATGTTTTAATGTATGTTAAGGTTAATGTCTTTTCCTATTTTTCCCCAAATTTTTCTGACTATTCTTGTTTGCTTATTTTCAGTATTAACTTATGAATCACCTGTATGATCTTGAATCAGATTCATCTAGAATCCCACCTGTTCTTACTCGGATTGCATTAAATTGATAAATTAACTTGTGGAAAATTTACATATGAGGTCTAGTCCTCATCTTCAAGAAATATGATACATTGCAAGCATCAATAATTTATTATGAATAGTAAAGTATAAATAAGAGGAAATAATTTATATCTTTATGTAGTTAGAATGAATTTCAGGCTACCCATAAGCACTCATGCTTACTTGCATGCAGACACATCTTTTCTTGAGTTGGGGAAAAAGAGACCACCGTCTCAGCTAGTTCCCTAGGAGTTCCAGAGACCTCTTGACATTGCTTATCTCTGCACACAAGAGTGTGTATTCTGCATGTAAGCATCATCCATCCTTCTGTCACAGTGGGGAGAAAAAGGTTTTGAATTTTAGCCAGAGCATATGCTCTGACTTATCTAGCACAGGTTGCTCTGCTTTCTTGACCTCTTCCTTGAGTACTACCTTTTTCAGATCAGCATTGTCCTAACTAGCCGCTATATTTTTATGTTTTTGCATGTTTGCACTTTTTATTTATTAGCTCACATGGAATTTCAAGTTAGCATAGCTTCTTGGAAATTTGACAGCTACAAGGCTACTTTTAGAAAATAGCAAAAGACAACATTTTTAATAGTGTGGAAAAGAAACGGTTCTCATAGTTTCTAATGTTTTTGCCCAATTTTGCTTTTGTTTTAGAGGAGCAAAGAGTCGGACACGACTGAGCGACTGAACTGAACTGAACTGAACTTAGGGAATGAAGAATGAAACATTAAATAGACTAGGCTAATATCGGCAACTGAATTCAGTATGGGCTTGTTTTCACTAACATTAACATGGATAAGGATGGTATAAATGCACTGATTCACATAATAGTAACAGCTGAAGAAGCTATTCTCTATTTTTAAGATTATAAATACAATTTTATTTTCATTAACTTTTTTTTTTCCTAAATTAAATTTATTTATTTATTTATTTTTAAATTTAACTTTACAATACTCTATTGGGTTTGCCATACATCGACATGAATCCACCACCGGTGCACACAGCTCCTTGGTTCACCTTTATTACTACTAGTAACAATATTTCTTATCTACTATGTGTCAGTTGTAAGTAAGCATTTTACTTACATTTTCTCCTTTAATCTGATAACTCTATCATGTTGTTTCTTCCCACTCTGTAGATGAGGAAATCTAGGCTTAAAAAAGTTAAGTAATTTGGTCAAAGTCATACAGATAGTAAATGGGAAAACTTGAGTGAATACTTGAACTCTTAACCACTAATCCATGCTTAACCTTTTAAAACAGAATAAAACACCTTATTATTTTAAACTATTTATATTTTAATTTGAAATATTTACACAAAGTGCCAAAAAATAAACATTTGTACTAAATGTTGCATAGAGGTATATAATCTCATTTTAAATAGCATTAGTACTTTGGAATTGGAAACTTTACCAAGACATCCCATTTCCCTTATTTTACTGAATGAAGACATTCATGGAGCATTAATATGCCATGCCATTTATTCAGCAGTTACTTTTAAAGCATGTATATAGTTTTTCCCTGGTGTTTCAGACAATAAAGAATCTGCCTGCAGTGCCGGAGACCTAGGTTTGATCCCTGGTTGGGAAGGATGCTCTAGAGAAGGGAATGGCTACCCACTCCAATATTCTTGACTGGAAAATTCTATGGACAGAGAAGCCTGGTGGGCTATAATCCTTGGGGTCTCAAAGAGTCAGACACCACTGAGTGACTTATACTTTCACTTTTTTTCATCATATATATAGCACTGGATATCTCAGTAGCCTCACTGTAATGAATCTGTCTATATCTATGCGCATGCACGTGTATTTGTGTGCTCAGTCATGTCCGACTCTTTGCAACCCGATGCGCTGTAGCCTGCCAGGTTCCTCTGGCCATGAAATTTTCCCAACAAGAATACTGGAGTGGGTTGCCATTTCCTTCTCCATTTGTATGCAGGAGTAGGAGTTATTTCCCTTGAAATTGCCCTTTGGTATCTGAAACACAGTTCCTCCTGTGTTTTGTTAGATGAGATAGACTCCATCCACTTTCAATACCTCATTAAGTAGTGTTCTGTTACTATGTTCATATGCTCAGAGGAATGTGTTGCATCTGATTCCAAGAGAACAATTCTTCATTCTCTTAAAAAAAAAAAGGAACAAATTTTCTTCAACATCTCTAATTTAGGGACAAAATGCAGGGCAGTTTGTTGTCATGATTAAATGAATTAGTATATATGTAGTTCTTAGCATGGAGAAGGCAATGGCACCCCACTCCAGTACTCTTGCCTGGAAAATCCCATGGACGGAGGAGCCTGGTAGGCTGCAGTCCATGGGGTCACGAAGAGTCGGGCATGATTGAGCGACTTCACTTTCACTTTTCACTTTCATGCATTGGAGAAGGAAATGGCAACCCACTCCAGTGTTCTTGCCTGGAGAATCCCAGGGATGACAGAGCCTGGTGGGCTGCTGTCTGTGGGGTCGCACAGAGTCGGACACGACTGAAGCGACTTAGCAGCAGCAGCAGCAGCAGCAGCAGCAGTTCTTAGCATTATGTGAGACTCATTTTGTCCCCTCAGAGAGTAGTGTTCTGATTGCTTATTAACATGGCCATCACTGTTATTTATAAGTAGAAATGTTTATCTGTTTTTTTCCTCTTGACTAACAGTCATTGAGAGAGAGCAGCCCTTCAGGTGTGTAACCTTAGTGTCTAGCAGTTAATGGGTGAACGTTGTATGAATGCAAGAAGAGGACATGGTGTGAAGAATAAGAAGGGGAAGGAAATGGTAAGAAATGTGGAAAAGTCTAGCTGGAGGAGGGGTAGCAAGCAGGATGGTTATAGAGAGGATCTGTACAGCTGCCATCTATTTACCTTTAATTGCCTGCCAGGAACTTTGCAACAGAGCAAGCATGAGAATTTATACCAGCTCTCTTCAAGAGAATATATATTGGTCATTAAAAAATTCTGAGGGAGTGAGAGACTTGAAAGATATAATTACTGTCTGTGTAGTTAATTCTAAATCATTAAGCTTCCCGTTTATAATCATTTAGTTATAAGATAGAGAGGTGTCACAGAAATGCATGAAGTGATACAGATGATTGGGAAACCAGCCATCTCTAAATGGCCATTTCATTAAGGAAATAGGCTGTTATTTTTAAACAGTCAATGAAAATGAAAATTTTTTTTAATCATGCTGTGAAGGATGAAGGAAGATTCATACTTACTGTTGAAAAAATTCTAAACCTTTCATGGGTATAAAACAAGGCTGCACTAAAAGTCCCCTGCTATGAAAGAATAGAAACAATGGAACGTATTTGTTGAGAATCCATGATGTTTCTTCCAATGGGCTCAAATGCTACAGGTATTTAAGGGTTAAGATGAGTTCCTGGCCATAGGGAGCTTTCTAACTGAGGTTAATGAGACATTTGTTTATGTAACTATCCTTCCCCCAAAAAACATGATAGTCAGTTAAGGTAGCCCTTGAAGTCAATTTGTTTTTGCACTTTCTTGCTCTCTTTCTGTTTCAGTAATAGAATCATATGAAGGGCAGTGCCAGCTCATGTGTGTATATAGTGGGGAAGGAGTAAATAGTTTTACTCAGCTTTGGAAATCACAGCTAGCTGGAGGATCATCCACGTCATCAAAGATCTCATTGCCCAATCTCGTCTGAAGATATCCTGGCATGAATAACATGCATGAGGTTTGATCAAGTTATCCTAGTTAAACATCAATTCTTTCCTTCTATCCCCTACAAAAACATCTAGAGATCTGATCAAGGGGCATACCTCCTGAATGGGACATATGCTTTCAACACCCTAGCCATGTTATTAGCATAATTTTCATGAAGTATTCTTCAGCTCAGACACACTCAGATCATGGTANAATTCTTTCCTTCTATCCCCTACAAAAACATCTAGAGATCTGATCAAGGGGCATACCTCCTGAATGGGACATATGCTTTCAACACCCTAGCCATGTTATTAGCATAATTTTCATGAAGTATTCTTCAGCTCAGACACACTCAGATCATGGTAGTGTTAAATGCTACAGATATGACTTTCTAATTGCATACAGCAGTTGTGGGCATGACTGCCATGCATAGTTTCTCAATGCAATTGGTATACTGAAATTACAGTTATGGGACACATGGATAGACTCCTCTAGCCTATCCCTCCACTTACAGCCAAAAAATCCCAGTACTTACTTGTAGAAATGCAATTTGCATTGCCTTAATATTAGCAATCATCCCACTATTTTTAAATGTGATGAGAGAAGGAAATCCTGTTTGGTAGCAATTCTCTTCTGGCAGAATCCCTCCCTTCTGTACGTGTTAGCTAATAATGGTTTTATGTTAGCTAATAATGGTTTTATTGATTCTGGTCTTGTGACCTGATACTATATCCTTTTCAACTTTCTTAAATGTCACCTTAGCTTCAGCATGAAGGATTTCCTCACTTTTGTTCTGTCTAGTTCTCATTTTTCTAACTCCCGTGCTAGTTCTTCTTTGCCCTCAGGAGACCATTTCTCAGTAAGAATTTCCTCTGGTTAACCCCTAAACCATCTCAAAACTTAGTGTGCATCCTCTATCAGTTACCCATGGCCTCACTAATGCTGCATAATGAACTACTACAAAATCCAGTGGCTTAAGAATCTATAGGTCAGTGATTCAGGCTTTGCTCTGTTGGCTGGTTCTTCTTGTATCACTTGGTCTCAAACATACATCTGATATTCAGCCACGGTGACCAGAGTGATTGGGCCACTTACCTCTCATCTTTTAGCAGGCTTGCCTGAAATGTCTTTTCATGATGATGGCCGTGATGTGAGTGAGCAGAATTGTGCAAGTACCTTGTCAGGCTTCTGTTTGAGCCAGGTCTACTCACATTCTATTGGCAAAGAAGTCACAGGGCTGAGGCTTTAGGCACACTGGAGGGCACTACAAAGTGATGTGGCAAACAGATGGGAGGGTGAGGAAGTAAGGCCAGTAATGTAATCATTACACCATAATATGATGGGAAAGTAATATTGAATTTGGCTACACAGAGCTCAGGGTGACTATGAAGCACAGATTTATGTCAATGATTTATATGAGCAATCACAGACTTATATCTTTCATAGATAGCAGTCTTTTTACCAACTGCCAACTAATGCTTTCTGTTTTTGGAGCAAAAAAAAACCCTATTATTATATGAATTTAATGCCAATTTATTTAATAAGCATTTATTTACCAAATATGACATGTTGGTCATGAATAAATGGCTAATCTGTTGAACAACATACTTAAAACAAGATACCTGCTGCTGCTGCTGCTAAGTCTCTTCAGTCGTGTCTGACTCTGTGCAACCCCATAGACAGCAGCCCACCAGGCTCCTCTGTCTCTGGGATTCTCCAGGCAAGAACACTGGAGTGGGTTGCCATTTCCTTCTCCAATGCATGAAAGTNTCAATATCCTGTGATAAACCATAATGGAAAATAATATGAGAAAGAATATATACATATGAGTGAGTCACTTTACAGAAGAAATTAACACAGCATTGTAAATCACCTATATTTCAATGAAATTTTAAAAAAGATCAGCTCCTAAAAGAAAAAAAATTGTTTCATGATCTTTTCTTATATCTGTTATTATTGCTCACCTTTCTGAGAAGCACTGGTGTGCAGGCAATGCCAGCAAGCCTGAGGATCAACAAGCCTGAAGGCCTGAGAGACTGAGTCCCCTCCCCCATCAGCGGTGCCCATGTACAGCGAGCGGCCACCAGGGTNCTTTCTGAGAAGCACTGGTGTGCAGGCAATGCCAGCAAGCCTGAGGATCAACAAGCCTGAAGGCCTGAGAGACTGAGTCCCCTCCCCCATCAGCGGTGCCCATGTACAGCGAGCGGCCACCAGGGTTTGAAAAGCTCTAGGGACCGCTACAGTGGAGCGCCATTCCCGGAAATCCTCTAATGTTGCTGTCCATGCTCACTCTTCTGAAACTCAACTGTAATAACCTCTTAGGGTCCTAAAGGGAACCAGGAAAGAACAAAGACCAGTGCTGCACCAGGCCCAGGGGAGAGCCTCCATCAGCTTCCTCTCTCTTCCTCTCTTGGAGGAAAACTTCCACCTTATTTTCCCACCCATCCAAAGAAGGGGCTGGAGCTCTGTATGGTTACAATGAACAGAAAATGGTGTGTGTGTTGGGGGTGTGGGGAAAGTAAAATTTTCAATCGATATTTGGTGTCTCTGCAAAGTTCCAGTCTGTTACTTCCTAACTTGCATGCATGTGGAGTCAGTAAAGTAAAAGATCCACGCTTTTTTTTTTTTCCCACATAGACCAAATCCTAATTTCAAGGAGACAGAAAAAACCTTCCAAATATGGCAAAATACAAAGTGAAACTACAACCAAGGGGCAGATGTGAGCTTTCTAAAAGCGGAGCAAACCTTCTTGGAGCCATTCTGCTCAAGGGAGTGGGGAAAGAGAAGGAATGAAGGCCTAAACTTCAAAGAAATGTAAATAAAACATTCCTCCTGCTCTGATTTTAATCTCTTTGTTGGCCGCTTTCTGTGAGGGGTGCCTAAGTGACTGGATTTGCCTACCCCTTCAACAAATCAAAGCTTTTCAGAACAGGATCATCAGTGGGGACTCCTTACCCCAGGCAACTGTAATAGGTGGTAAATATTAATTTCAGAGGAAGGCCTTTGAGCCTACGAAGTGCAGCAACAATGTGCCTCCAAGGAGCCACTTCTTTTCTTTTCCGTATCCATTGGAAGCAGGTTGTGGGAGCAAAGCTTATCTCCCATTTTTATCCATTTTAACAATGCTCTGCCTACTGCTAGTTAAACTGAGCTGCCTTAAGCTCAGTACAAAAAGCTCTTTTCAGAGCATCTAACAGATAACTTGAAAAAAAAAAAAGGAATCTTTTCACACAGCCTTCCTGGTGCCCTTTCAAGAGATATGGTTGTGTGCAGACAGCAGGCCTGAGGCGGCTTTTGGGGACAAAGGCAACACCAAGAGTTAAGTCTACGTTTACTCTTCTTTAGAGTTGTCATCATCTTCTTGTTTCTACCTTCTGCTTTTCCTCCAGGGCCCACCCTCACTCCCCGCAAGTGGGTAGGCCCATGCTGGCAGATTTGATGATGCTCTTTCTTTGCACGCTGGTCAGTCAAGCCTGGTGAGGTGAGGATCTCCTGTTTTAAATCATGTCTCACCTTCAAGTTGAAGTGAAAGTGAGTCGCTCAGTCATGTTTGACTCCTTGCGACCCCGTGGACTGTAACCTGCCAGGCTCCTCAGTCCATGGGATTCATCAAGTAATGGTGTCCAAAACCCACAGTGTCATCTGGAGACCCACTAGACCACCTGTGGTGAAGGTGATAAAAACAGTTCATAACAGGCAGGGTGGTGGCCAGATTCTGCTAGAGTTCTGTGAACAGTTAGTTTCCACACCAGCCTTGCTGAACATGGATTTCTGTTCTCTCTGCTCATGAGACAGACCACTGGACTGCCATTTCCTTTCTCAGGTAAGGGCAGGAGAGGTGCCCTTTCTGCTGCTGCTGATGAGGAGATTTCTGAGAACACTGGAGTTTATTTTAAAGTCTCTGAACTTCTCTTTGAAGTAAGGCTTCTTTGAAGTCACTCTGAAGTTGTTTCTGAAGAGTTTGGTGAGTGTCTGAGAGGTGATTAAAGAGACTGTGGATGGAGGAATAGCCTTTCCTCCCAACCTGAGTTGTCCTTTCCTCTCAACAGCAGCCCACGTTGGTGAGAATAGATTTTTCAATAGTCAGACTCATTGAGGATGCCCCTGGCTCTAGTCCAGAATCCACTTGACTCAACTCAGTATGAGGGGAGAGGAAAACATTGGCTACCTCATTTTGGTCTTCAATGTGGCCTTCTTGTCCCCCATACTTCCAACTGCTTTCTCTCATATCCATCAACATGTGCTTATTGATGCCATACCCACCTTGTTAATCTGCCTTTGATCAGTGTCATGCCATTTGCTTCTTCTGGAAAGGAGCTTTCTGTCATCTCTGTCACAGGCCAGTTTCTCAGGAAGCCAGCTCTGCAGAAGAGGTTAGTGTTCTTCTGATGCAGACCTGTGGAAGGAGAAAGGACGGGGTGGAGGGAAAAGCTGAGCTACAACACAGTTCCAAGAAAGGTCTCACCTTACGTTAGGGGATGGGAGACGCTGGAGCCAGGAAGGCCCTTCAGAGTTGTCCCAAACTGACACAAGGAGGCCAGGCCTTTATCCTCTTTATATCATTAAATGCAAGCTGCCCCTGGAAGGAAGTATGCCCTTGCAAAAGGTGAGTCTCTTCAACCAAGGCGATCCCCGTAGGGGCCTGACAGCAGCAGGAAAATAAGTCCTGCGTTCTTGAAGGGATACGAGGCCATGCCTCACATCTACTAAGGTCTCCACGTTAAACCATTAAGTGGGCCTGCCAGAAGCATCCTACTGGTGATTTAAAGGTGATAGGTACTTAGAAAGAAGGATGCCCTCCAATAGCATGCATCGTCCTGTTCATATAGCGGGAACCTGATTGAGCACTGGCAAGAAGGGCAACCTCGATACACCCTACAGTGTCACACTGGGGTCCCAGCTAGCCTGGCTTCAAACACAGAATTGTCCATAATGATGACTTCCTATTTTATTGAAGTAGCATCTGCTGTGCATCTCCTCCAGCAGCCCTGGAAACCGGTTCTGCCAGCTGCAGAGGAGAGAGCCAACAGCTAGACTCAACAGGAAGCTTGGATTTCAACAAAGAGAAAAAAATATAAATATTTATCTAATCACGTAATTAAAGAAAATCCACTGTTCCTGTACAGTTGCTATCTAAATGGCCCACTTCATTAAAATGCAAAAGTTTTGTGAATTACTTTAAAATATTTCCTGAAAATGCTCTTCCCTTCATGGACTTATTTTTTTAAAAGAGGAAACAAATCAATATATTTAAAAGAATACATTTTTTATTTAAGTATATATTTTGCATGCCATATGTATACATATATGATTACGTTTTGCTTTTACTCTGTACCTTCTTCCCACTTTACTATAGAATGGTTATCAGTTATTAGCACTTAACAAAGACGTTACCAAACACTATTATGAAACATTTTCGTCTCTACTGTCATTACAGGGTAGCAGGTAGATTTGTCTACACAGGTTGGGAAAGTAGAGAGCTGAATTATTCAATGACTTTGATTAATGTTTATGTCAGAGCAGGAACTAATGTATCAGTAATGGGGAAGTTCAATTAGTGCTTTAATTAATTAGATTCCTGTTTTTAGCTCTATTGTGAAGGATAATTATTTGTTAGATTTGCTTAAGACCTGGGTGAAGGCCTTGATTACAGGTATTACAAAAAATATGGCACTGAGTTTGGGGCGCTTTGAAGAAATGTGAAACTTGTGAAAATAGAAAATGTCAGTGAAAATTCAAACACATTGTCATTTGCTAAGCCATCAAAGGCTTAGAACAAAGTTCAAAATAAATAGATTTAACTGAAGGTAGGATTATAAGCAAGACCTCTTAGATACATTAATTGTCTTCTATTTGAATTTAGGGCCACTTTTGACTACAGTATCAAGACAATACAGTATTATGCACTTAACCAAGAAGCTGACTTGAGTCTCTCTCTCTCCCTCTTTCTGTTGGCTAGGAACTTTTATCCTTACAATGATAAATCTACTAACAAATATCAAGATCACAGAGGTGTAGTCTTACCAAAATGGAGTAACTCCTGCAGAGGAATCTGCATAGTTTAGATTTCTCCCAGTTCTCACTGCTAGGATTTAATCATATCTGAAGGGCAGAGTAATTTTGATGCCTAAGCATCTGCATAGATTTCCCTTTATTCCTTATTTAGTCTGACCAGTATTTCTGAACATTAATGTATGCTCAAAGATTACTGAAGTATGTTCTTGAAACTAGGATAGTTGTACCTCATGGACCAATTAATGGCGTTCAAGGGCAATTTTGGCTGAGAATTATAATAAGAAGCACATCAACAATTTAGCCACTTAGGCCTTAACATGAACTAAAGATCAAAAGTGTTGTCCCAACTAACTAGCTATTCTCCTCAACTCTAGCTTTCAAATGTAACACAAATACTAGGCTTCTGATAAAGTATTGAGCCTTATGAATGATTTGCTTTTTACTTTTGAATGAAGTAGAGAACAGTAAATATTAGACCCATAAAGAAGCATACTTAATCTCTGGCATCTAGGAATGTTTCCCTAAGTGGGAGAAAAGGAATTCCAGCTAAGTCTCCAGAAGTAGAATTCTTAGCCTAGTTCCTTAATGCTGTGGGTTGTCTTTGAAAGTACTGTAGTGTTTCTGAAATGTGATTTTGCAGTTAATTTTCTTCTTAACTCTAACTGTGGATACATTTTTCTAAAAGGAAGAAACAAAGAATAGAGGAAGAAAGCATCTTGATTGTGTGTGATAAAGAATGACACCATAGCTATCTGTTTTTAACATCTAAAAAGTTTCAGTTCTTCTAAAACAGGGCAAAGAGATTTATGTGGCATTTATGAATATCAATTTAAAATAACAAGCAAATAATGAAACCATATGTTCACAATATTTACAGTAATAAAATGCTTTAAATTTTTAAATAGTCTATACTTGTCTTTGAGAACCACATGAAAGTCTAGAAGGAAACCAAAATTAAGTTCAGTTAGAAAATGTATATGCCATATTTAACTTTTTTATAAAAATGACACTTCTATTATTTACGTGCTTGTGTAATGCTGCTAGGTACATCTTTATCTTTATGTTTGGGTTTTTTTGCTCTACAGTTTTAGTTTTATTCCTGTCTTCAGTTAGTACCTTCCTTTTTAAAAATATCTTCTTTTACTGCTCTTTCAACTATTTTATATAGTTGAAATAAATCTCTCATATTTTACATTACCCCTTTAAGACTTCTGAAAACTTTTTTATGAAGAAAGTGTGTATATGTTTGTGTGCATGTGGGTATATTTGGGAAGGAGGATAGTGGCACCAAGCAAGCGAGTAAATAAACAAAGACACCTTAAACTATTTTTGTTGTTGTTTAGTTGCTAAGGCATGTCTGACTCTTTGCAACGCTCTGGACTTCAGCACACCAGGCTTCCTTGTCCTTCACTATCTCCCAGAGTTTGCATGAACTCATGTCCATTGATTCACTGATGCCATCTAACCATCTTTTCCTCTTGTTGCCCACTTCTCCTCTTGCTCTCAATCTTTCCCAGCATCAGGATCTTTCCCTAAACACACACACACACACACACACACACATTTTTTTCTATGTTCATATATACACACACACACATACACATGTATATACATATACATATGTGTGTATATACATGTAGATATGTATTACATATATGTGTGTATATATATATATTGGAGAAGGAAATGGCAACCCACTCCAGTATTCTTGCCTGGAAAATCCCATGAATGGAAGAACCTGGTAGGCTACAGTCCATGGGGTCACAAAGAGTTGGACACGATTGAGCGACTTCACACTCTCACACACACACATATATATATATATGTATACATGGCCCTGCATCTCTTACACAGCTATACTTTGGTAAATACTGCAATCAAGAAGAAAGGCTGTTCTTAGATTTCATATGTATTACATGTATGTAATTAGCATACCTATTCTTGGGTTTATTGGATGTGCTTCTCACTAACAGGAAAAAAATGATTGATAAGATGTGACACTTTCAGGCAGCTCATGGTCATAGGAAAAGACAGAATAGTATACAAGCTATCACTCACTGTTCCATGAGATAGTGAAAGTCACTCAGTCATGTCCGACTCTTTGTGACCCCATGGACTGTATAGTCCCTGGAATTCTCTAGGCCAGAATGCTGGAGGGGGTAGCCTTTCCCTTCTCCAGGGGATCTTCCCAACCAAGGGATCAAACCCAGGTCTCCCACATTGCAGGTGGATTCTTTTATCAGCTGAGCTACAAGGGAAGCCCTTCAATGATATAAGTTCTGGAAATACTTGTGCTTAAGCCTGAAGGAATGGAGAAGGAAATGGCAACCCACTCCAGTGTTCTTGCCTGGAGAATCCCAGGGATGGCAGAGCCTGGCGGGCTGCCATTTATGGGGTCACACAGAGTCGGACACAACTGAAGCAACTTAGCAGCAGCAGGCCTGAAGGAAGAATAAGAACTCCCCATTGGAAAGGTCCTCTCTGTTCTCAAGGCTGTAAAATCCAAAGCAGCAAAAGTATAATAGTCAAGTCTCAGAGATCCATTGGAGGAATAGGTTCTTTCTGTTTATGATGGGAAAGAGAAGCACCGGGCTACCGGTTAAGGCATGAACATTCCTGAAGCAAGGAAGAGGTAGTGAGTCCAGAGTCATCAGTCACGTATCTTGTCAAAGGGATGAAGGTGAAGAAGACTGGCATTTATTAAAAATCTCATGTGAGATGACTGACAGGCTCATTGCGCCCTCAGAGCAAGCCTATGATTAAGTGTTCATTCAGAATATAGTTATGAGTGCAATGCTGTGCTAGGCACTGAGAATACAGCTGGGAAACAGCAAATCCCTGTCCACATAGGGCTTCCACTTCATTAGGAAGAAACAGTCAATAAGGAAACCAACTAGTGAACATGTGATGGGATGAACCTGGGACGGACACTCAGGAAATGATAGTTGAGCTGGGAAGTGCTTGGAAGAAAGGGCCTAGGCCTGAGGCAATGTGTGGGAAGAACATTCTTTGCAAACACAGAGGTCCCCCAAATGGAAATGAACAGAGAGTCTTCAAGGAACAAAGGAAGGAAGATGGGTCTAGAGTAGAGACTCTGAGGTCACTACAGTGGAGAGGTGACAGGCAGGTGAGGCTTCATGAACTTACAGGATGTGCCACCAGCGGTGGAGCACAGATTTGATGCCAAGTCTGACTGATAAGCCCCAATTCTCTCTTATTGGATCCTCTCTCCTGTTGGTTGTAGTAATGTGCCAGGAACTTGTACAAGAACTCTGATCACAGAGTTCAAGAACATAGAATGCTCTTTAAACTGGCTATCCAACACTAGGACTTGTGCAAGCCAGAGGAAGTCCCAGACCTATTCCTGGGTCTCTAACATTTGTGGGGGCCAGGACAAGAGCATAAAGAGACACTCACATATCACGTGCTTAAATATTTAAAGTTAAAAGGCAAGGAAATTCCCTGGGGTCCAATGATTAAGGACTCCATGCTTTCACTGCCAAGGGTGTGGATTCAATCCCTGGTCAAAGAACTAAGATCCTGCAAGCTGTGCAGTGTAGTGAAAAAAGAAGAAAAAAAAAGGAATGGTTAAAAATAAAATTAGTAAAGTTAAAAGGCAGGCCAGAAAACTGCTGAATACACGTTCACACTTAAACCTTGACAAATATACCTTTATAATGACCTAGAAGATCTGTTCCAATTTGCAGTTCTCAAGATGCCAAGTTCAGTGCCAGAATACAGGGGCAGTGAGAGTGTGAGTCTCTGACCTCTGACTCCCAGCCTACTTTAGGTCCATCTCAGACTCAGGAAAAGGACCCATAGAATCCCAGGAGCTGGCTTGACATCATTACTGGCAGGGGATCCTGGGAGTCAGAGCCAGTGTGTACCCTAGACTTGGGGGTTATGTGTTCAGGGTGGTCACATCTCCTTGGTGTGTGAGCCTTTCACTGTGTGAAAGGGGAAGAGATAAGGTCGATAGCTGGGGCTCTAGTTCACAAGACCTTCCTTGGCCAGAGGATCATTTTACCAGATCTGAGAGCAGTGCTACCTGCCCAGTGAGCCTAGAGGTGAAGTGGGAAGCTACGGAAGACAGAAAGTAGACTAAACCCCCCAAAATAATTCTTTAAAAATGTAACTCAAAGCATGCTGCTGCTGTTGCTAAGTCATCTCATTCATGTCCAACTCTTTGCAACCCTATGGACTATAGCCCACCAGGCCCCCCTGTCCATGGGATTCTCCAGGCAAGAATACCAGAGTGAGTTGCCATGCCCTCCTCCAGGGGATCTTTCCAACCCAGGAATAGAACCCAGGTCTCTTGTGTCTCCTGCATTTCCTGGTGGTTCTTTATCACTAGCATCACCTGGGAAGCCCTAACTCAAAACACATTTCTATATTATTTTCTGATGACTGCTGTATGAATTTCTACAAACTTGGAAGCATAAAATAACAGAAATGTATTCTCTCCCAGTTCTAGAGACCAAATCTGGAAATCAGTTTCCCTGATTCTCCGCAGGCCTGCTTTTCTGCTAGGAGTTGTAATGGGGAATCAATCCTTTCCTTCCTCCAGTTTCTGGTTGTGCTAGCAGCTGGCATTCCAGCTTCCTGTGGCTGCATCACTCTGATAGTCAAGGCCAACGTCTTCAAATCTCTCTTCTCCATTTTCACATCTCCTTCTCTCTGTGTTAACATCTCTCTCTTCTTTTGTCTTATAAGGATATATGTAATTGCATTTAAGACCCATATGAATAATCTAGAATAATCTCCCTACTTTGAGATTTTTAGCTTAATCATAACTGCAAAGTTCCTGTGTTCATATAAGGTAAAGTTTCCAGGTTCTGGTAATTAGGATATGATCTAGGGCCATGATTCAGCCTACCACAGCACTGTCTTTGTCTGATGGTTCAAGTTATAATATTTGTCAAAAAGAATTAAAAAGTATTACTTTTGAGGTAAAAAGCAATTAGATTTGTCACATAATTTAATGTTGTGTTAGTTGTTCAGCCATGTCTAATTCTTTGTGATCCCATGGATTATAGCCCACCAGACTCCTCTGTCCATGGAAATCTCCAGGCAAGAATACTGGAGTGGATAGATATTCTCTTCTCCAGGAGATTTAATATAGAGAGATAAATATTTTCATTTTGAATATTGTCAAGACCATCACCAGGGAAGACAAAAATTTTCTATTTGGTCATCTTTTTCCATGGTTAGGGATGATAACTGATAGCAGATGACCAAGAAAACAAAGATTTCTAGCCAATTGTTTTCCAGTTTCTTTAATCAGCACTATTTTTATTGAGAATAGGCAGGTGACAAACCTGTCTATTTCCACCACACTGGAAAGAAATTATTCTAACACTTTAAAAAATGGTGAAGGTACTCAAATAGTCAGGGCTTGATGGCAAGCTTTTTCCCTGAGAATTTGAGATAGGAGTCTTGAATTCCATTCAACATTTTAATTAAACCAAAAACATTTGAGACACCACTAGATGCCAGGTGCTGGGCCTTGGAAAGAGAAAGATAAATTATATCCCATACATGTCCTCCAAGAGCTCACAATTTAGTATGTGTGAGAGGCACAGAAACAAACAATTAAGAAAATGAAAATACAATGTGTTATGTGCTATGAGAGGGATGATTGAAGTGCTGAGGCTAAAGGTTCAAGAGGAGAAACAAGAGAATCCAGAAACTATCAGATATACAAGGAGCACTCAATAAATATCTGAATGATTGGGCCACTGCTGTGTCCTTCCTAACACCCCCTCCACCAGCTCTGAGTTTAAATTGCCATCATCTCTTGCCTGAACCACTCTAATGCCTTCCAAATTAGTCCACAGATCTATTCTCCATGCCAGAAATCCGTGGCTTCTTTGCTTAAACCCTCTAATTTTTTCTCACCAAATTGAGAATAAGATTCCATCTATTTGCCATGGTCTGAGCAACACAGTTTAGCCCTGCCTACCTTCTTATTGTTGCTTCTGTTCACCTTTCTCCAGCCACACCAGCCTTCTTTCTTTTGCTGGAAACTCTTAACTTATTCCTGCCTCAGAGCCTTTGCTTCTTGAGGTTTCCTTTGTTCTATCTTGGCTTCTGTTTAACCAGTCTCTGCTCAGGTATTCTCTATTCCCTGATAGAGGAATTTGTCTGATCACCCATAGTATCGGTTTCCAAAGTGATTTCCTGTGTTTATTTATTTTCTTTCTTTTCTTTTCAATTGAAATGCAATTTCCATGAGGCAAGACCTTGTTAATCTTATACAACATTTTTTCCCCATTGTTTGTCACAAGATAGATGTAAACTGACTCCTGCCATGATATGAAATGGAGAAGGAAATGGCAACCCACTCCAATATTCTTGCCTGGAAAATCCCATGGACTGAGGAGCCTGGTAGGCTATATATAGTCCATGGGGCCACAAAGAGTCGGACACAACTGAGCAACTTCACATAACATTCACATATGATATGAAAACTGTAAATCTATACTGCCCAAAATCAAGGCCTTGACAAGAATTGCCAGAAAAATATACAGCAAACTCCAGTGTTCTAGGTATTGGCGACATTATTATTCTGATCCTTTAAGTAGGCTTAAGAGTTAATTCCATAAAGGCTGCATTGCACAGCTGTAAAGTTTTCATGAAAGATGATTTTCGTTTTCTTACCAGACTTCTAGGCTAGTCATTGGGCTAGAATTATGACACAAAAGTAAAAATGGACTTAAAAAAATACAGGATCACTTTAAAATGAGAATAGTCCAGGAGATAAAATTGTGACAATTTGATCTCATTATTTGAAAATCTCCTTGTTTTCTTTCTCTGGAGGCTTTTATCTGCAACAATAAAAATATCTGTAAATGCTTTGCAATCAGAGAAGCTTATTATAAAAACATATCTCGGTTACTTGAAAATGCTCTCTGGTCAGTAGTTCTAATTTATCAGTCTCTATGCTGTGCTTTGTCTGAAAGCTCCATCTCTCTCTCCTCTGAGTTATTGCCTGAGCATCAAACTAGTATATTTTGTATGCCAGTTATATTAAATTGGAGGTTAAACTGAAAAAGCTCCTTTGTGTAAAGGTCAAGCTCTCTTTAAAAAGCTCTGGCATTCAAAGCTAAAGCAGTAAACAACAAAAGAGGATGGCAAAGTTGAACAAATGGGGCTTAATTGGCTGTTAGACTTGGGCCAGTTTTTAAAAAATGAATGTCTAACTCTGCCTTCTGGATATCCAACTCTAAGGTAGTTCCCCTTAGCGGGCTCACTTCAGATAAATATCATCTAGTTCCTTTCTCATTAAAAACTTCCTCTGGATATTGGCACAGTAAATATCTGGCATAAAAAGCTACCCCTGGCTCATCCCCCTTGCTTCTGCTTCTCCACTTAATCAGACTTAATCATTATTCATTTGCCTAATTCAGGAAACATTTAAAGCTGTTTTTCTCTTAATCATTTTGACTAAAAAAGCTACAAGACCAGTGGAGATTTTTTTTTTAAGCCTGTTAAAACCTTTAGAGCATAAAATGGTGAATTCTAATTATTATCTAATAAGACAGAGGGAAAAAAGAAACAGGAAGTTCTATTTAATGTCAGAGGAACACATGCAGGGCCTGGGCAAGCTGGGGCATGAGTGGGGTCCTGGGGAGAGAGGAGCCATTTTCTGTTCTTGTGGTTGAGCTCTGCGGGGATTTTGAGTTGGGCCGCCTGTGTGGGAATGACTATGTGCAGGTAACTGTCATTTTTGATTAGCGCAGCCTGGAGTCCTGCAATGAGGGAGACACATTCAGGGCCTGGAAGAGTCGGTCTCCCCAGGCAATAGGTGCCACGAGGGATGCCTTTGACAGGTGTGAAGTAGCCGTTGCCAACGTTCCTAAAGAGGAGGGGGCAGCAGCAGCTTTCTACCAGCTGAGCGGACATCTGGGAGCACCAGAGCCCAGAGTGCAACTGGGACTCTGGGATGCTCTGAAGCAATATTGAGAACTGGCATTAACTTGGAGGCATGAAAGACTCTGAACTTGTCAAAAATTACCTTGAATTCTATATTGCTGGTGCCTGGGACTTGGTTAAGTATTTAATTGATGTTGCTATTATTATTACTGTTAATCATATTAGCTACTCATCACCTGCATCCACAGGATCAGAAAGCCTAGATGGTCATCTGGTCCATCAAACCTCTGCCTTTAGGGGCTTAAAAGTGTCAGAATATATTAAGGTTAAACTTCTCACTTGCATTCATGTCTAAAGAATTATACAGCTGAAAAAAAAAAAGTATTCTCCTCACCCTCATGCTTTCTGTCTCGAAACAGTTAGGAATGCCACAGGAAACGGACACAGGAACCAGCACGTACAAATGCCTTTCTACAAATTAAACAGAGCTGACCGCTGTCAAGGGGTGCAGCCTCTTACCTTGGCCATGGACTGCGTAGGCAGAGTGAGATTTGGGTTTCAGCCTTGACTCACCCTCCTAAACTGGTATAAATTGGAATGAGATGAAGAGAACCTCCTGGGAACAGGCAGCAGGCTCTCTTAGAGAACTGTGATATATTTATTTTCATTTTTAAAATAATAGGCTATATTTTAGAACAGTTGCAGAGTTAAAAGAAAAATTGAGAGACAGTACAAAGTGTTCCCGTTATGTCTCCCTTTATCCTCCCCACTTCGCAGTTTCCCTTATAATTAACATCTTAGCATTAGTTTTGTCAAAAAACAACAATTCAACTGAGTAAATTTTAAAGATCTGATTGACTTTATTGAATGAGTTATGAGTCAGGCAGCAACCCCTCTAGCAAATAGAAAGGACTCTGAGGAGCTGTACAAAATGGAAGGCTTTTCCAGGCAGAGGGTGAAAAGGAGGCTTTGTCAGCAAGAGTAAAAGTGTTTACGTACAGATCCTTTTGCCGTTAGTTTTAGGTCAGCCTTTGCCCCCTTCTTTTTTGAGTGACTCGTTTCATGTTTGTGATACAGCTAGATACTCTTGTCTCAACCTGCATTTTTTTCCTGGGATTCTTTAATGAAGAGATGTGAGAATTTAACAAATTAATTAATCTCATGTTTACCAAGCATATCCCTGGTGGTATGCAAGATGATTTTTAAATAGACCTTTTTATTTTAATAGCTATGCATTTATTTTAATTTGTACTAGAAAAAAGTATTTAGCCTATCAAAGCTATGATTTCGTGACTATTATTGATTAGAACAAAGGTAAAGGTATTTAATTTTCAGACTGGGTCATATTAATGAAAAGTAGCAATGACAGGGAAAGGCCTAAGTTGGGGAAAAACTGAAATAATTTATTCACCAGGCCCATCTCTATCATACCACAGCCAATTAAGAATCCTACTTCAGCTTCAGATTCTCAACCTATAACAACTTATAACATTCTCAACCGTTCAAAAGAATAATCTGGTGTACAGATAATAATGAGCTGTTACACATTCTATATATTTCTCTTTTATCTCAAGTAGTGATGTTGCTTTCTCTGATCTGCTGCTGCTGCTGCTGCTAAGTCGCTTCAGTCGTGTCCGACTCTGTGTGACCTCATAGACGGCAGCCCACCAGGCTCCCCCATCCCTGGGATTCTCCAGGCAAGAACACTGGAGTGGGTTGCCATTTCCTTCTCCAATGCATGAAAGTGAAAAGTGAAAGGGAAGTCGCTCAGTCGTGTCCGACTCTTTGCGACCCCATGGATTGCAGCCTACCAGACTCCTCCGTTCATGGGATTTTCCAGGCAAGAGTACTGGAGTGGGGTGCCATCGCCTTCTCCACTCTCTGATTTAGTCTCAGGTAATTTTATGACACATGAGGCAGCTCTCAATTCATAACTCTGGCCAACTTCTCACTAAGTTCACGACTCCTTCAAATGGTATAACCTAGGATACCAGGATACCAGAACTCCAGGATATTGAGGTGGAAGAAGCTGGATTTCATCTGCCTCTTAAAGAAGACAGTCCTTATTGACAATACTCTCTCTCTAACTTACCTTATGGAAACTCACTTGAGAGAAATAGCATCTCATTGGATCATCAATAAGACCAAGATACCTTGACATGAATAGGGGTAGAGATGTGAAAACTAAGCAAAAAAGTCTTAGAGGATTTATTAAACACAGATTTCTAGGTCCCACTCCCAGAGAAGGCAATGGCAACCTACTCCAGTATTCTTGCCTGGAGAATCCCATGGGTGGAGGAGCCTGGTAGGCTGCAGTCAATGGGGTCACTAATAGTCGGACATGGCTGAGTGACTTCACTTTCACTTTTTACTTTCATGCATTGGAGAAGGAAATGGCAGCCCACTCCAGTGTTCTTGCCTGGAGAATCCCAGGGACGGAGGAGCCTGGTGGGCTGTCGTCTATGGGGTTGCACAGAGTTGGACACAACTGAAGCGACTTAGCAGGTCCCACTCCAAAGTTTCTAATTCAGTAGGTATAAGTGGGCCCCAAGAATTTGCATTTTTAACAAATTTCCAGGAGATACTGAAGTTTGGGTTACAGAAACCACACTGTAAGAACCATTGGTTCAGGTGTTCAAGCAGTGGCTTAATGGAAGCAAAAGAACAGATTAGCCCTTTATATGTTATTATGTGTTAAGCTGCTTCAGTCATATCTGACTCCTTGCAATCCCAGGATTGTAGTCTGCCAGGTTCCTCTGTCCATGGGATTCTCCAGGCATGACTATTGGAATGAGTTGCTATTTCCTTCTCTTCTATGTTATTATAGAAAATATAGCTGCTTGAAGGCAAATACAATTTTAAGTATTTAAATGAAATTAAACTTGAATTTGGAATTTCCTTAATTTTATTGTGGCCATTGATCTCAAGACCAGGTAAGGTTAGTAAGAAAATATTAACCTATAAATTTAATAAATGTGACAGTTATCAGCAGCAGCATCTTTGCTTCCTTTCATGACAGATTTTAAGTAAGTATTGGATAGTTATTCTATTTGGGTTTGACCTTTTTAAAATTAGGGATATTTTGTTGCATTTTTCAAGAGGGTTGATTAATAAAAGCAAGTGGTTTGGGCAATAAGAATTTTTTTTTCATTTTTTAACATTTTGTTTAGTTTGAAAACATACTTCAAATTTGCTTCATTTTCTCATTTGAAGACTTTTTAAATGTAAGTTAAATATCAAATTTGTTGCCTGTGGTATAGTAACCTAATTTTTAGGAATCTCTTTTTATGGTACAATACAAAGTGCAGGTAAAGTTTGGGAGCATTATTTAAGAGTAAAAAGTGGAATTTGTCTCAATGTCTAATATTAAAGGAATGTTTAAATATGTTAAGTAAAATGAAAAGTCCTGTGACTCTTATAAGTTAAGGTAAAATAAAGAAAATCATATACCATATGAAAAATAGTAATTTGCAACATTTTGTAAATAGTATGAGTCACAAAGGGAGGTGGCGCTTGTGGTAGAGAACCCACCTGCCAGTGCAGGAGTGTAAGAGCCTCTGGTTCCATCCCTGGGTGGGGAAGATCCCCTGGAGAAGAAAACGGCAACCCACTCCAGTATTCCTGCCTGGAGAATCCCATAGACAGAGGAGCCTGGTGGTCTACAGTACATGGGGTGACAAAGAGTCAAACATGACTGAATCCGTTTGGCACAGCATGATGACACATGGGTCACAAATGAGTTAAAATGCATAAAAGTTAGATTGGTATAAAATATATTAAAGTTAGATACAATTTTCATAGGGCTTAAAGTGATGCCTCTGGATGCAGACTGTATGAGCATAAACCTCAGCTCTAACACTTGCTAGCCATGTGGACTTGGATGAGGTTGTTAGTCTTTTTGTTCTCCACCATGAAATGGTACAATGGGAAATGTATATTTGATCTTTGTCCTGGGTTTCTGGCACACAGCTTCTAAAACCTTTAGAAATTTTAGAGTGATAGGCGTGTCTTTCATTATTTATAATAAGCTCCTTTCAACTGTGCCTGTGTTTGTGCTTATGAGGTAACTCTTGCAGTCCTCTAGATAGTTTCAGGATGAGGGTTGAATGACAGAAAGATCAAGGCATGATTAGAAGCCTGGACTTTCATCTCTGCTGCACAACCTCCAGGGAAGCAAGAAGGACTTGAGATAAAGTCAGCCACCAAAGACCAATAATTTAATCAACAGAGTCTTTGTAATAGAACCTCCTTAAAGCCCTAAATGATGGGTTTCAAATATGTGTTCCAGGTTGGTGAACACATCAAGGTACTGCAGGGTGCTGTGCCTGGAGATGGCTTGGAAACTCCAGGTCTTCTCACCCCAGCCCCTACCCTCTGCTACCCCATTGCCATTATACCCCACTGCCACTATTCCTTGCCTTGTACATCTCCTCCATTTGGCAGTTCCCAAGTTGTGTCTTTTATAATAAATCAGTATTAGTAAGTAAAAAGTTTTTAATGTGTTCTCTGAGCTATTCTAGCTTGTTATTAAACTGAGAGGGAGCTGTGGAAACTCGTGATGTGTAGCTGGTGGGTCAGAACTAAAAGTGACTCAGGACTTGTGACTGGTATTTGAATTGAGGAGTGTCTTGTGGAACTGCACCCTTTAACTTGTGGAATTTGATGCTAACTCCAGGTTGATAGTGTTAGAATTGAATTGAGTTGTTGTTCATCTAATTGGTGGCCAGATAATTGGAGAACTGGTTATTGACCTTGTAAAATATCCCAGGAGTCATATTATTATTTAGCTATAACACTAACAGTTCATTTAAGAAAACAGATCCACTCTAGATATTTCAAGCAGAAAAGATGTAATAATATTTGGGGTTTACGAAACTGTTTGAAGGGCCATAGAGGGAAGTCAAGAGGGCGGCCACTAGATTTTACAACTGTGTCCCAGAGATCCCACCCAATGGTGAGGGACTGGGTGGAAACCTTGCTATTATCCAGTTACACATATGTCCTATGGCATGTGACTGGAAGGGGATTCAGAAGCCATTAAAGATCAGTTTCTCCCAAGGCTCACATATCTGCCACTGAAGGAGGAAGAAGAATGAATTCTGACTCCCTCTTATCTCCCAAATCTAGTGCTAGAGTATTTCACTAAATTGCAAAATGTGAATTACATGTAGAACCCAAGTGATAATGGAGTCTAGGACACGTAGTTCTTGGTCTTCCAACCCCTCAGATAAAGGGATAAGCACAAAGATCCATGGGCATATTGTAAGCTAACCACTTAAAATAGTAAAAATCTAGCATATTATCTCAAAGGGTTTTGGGGTTACTAAATTTAGAGAAATTCATGAAAAGTATTAGCATGAAGAGCATCTGAGCACATTTTAAGTATTAAGTTAGTGTAAACATTCTTGATAATGATAATGATTAAGAGGTGAGGGAGATGATGGATAATCTCTTGCTCTATACTTTTCCCATACTTTCACATTTTCTATAGTGAAAACTTACTATATATTTAGAAGAAAAGTAAATAAAACCAGCATAAATGCTAGGAAATTATATTTTCTGTAGGTATATATAAAATATTAGTATAGAGTACCATATTAGAAGAAATTATATATAAATTCATAAGCAAAGTATATTTTCTACACGAACCAAATACACTGACCTTCACGCCTGCACGTATTTGAAACTTGAGATTGAAACATGCCATCAGCACAATCTTTACTGGCTTTGTCATGCATGGGAGTTTTAAAACTCTCTTTAGTGGGGTTCTTATTTTAGGTATTGAGTGAACTCTGAATCAGGCCTTTATTTCTGTGATTCAAACTTAATTATTCTACCTGCTGTCTTCCAAAAATAAAAGTGCATCCGATTCTTGTGAGAACATCTTGGTAAAAATTGGAAAAGGCAAATGACTAACAGGAAGAACATCAAATGTACCTGGAACATAAAGAGTAATAGGAACATGAAAAAAGCTAATTTTTCAGTGAACCCAGGGAAACAATTCCAGTTAAAGGACTAATAAAATACTGGGACAGAAAATGTTGTTTTCATGATAAAATGATGTCAAGACTTAGAAATAATGGTGCTTCCAGGGCAAATATTAAAATACGACATTCTGCCTTGACATTTATAATGTGGTGTGAAGTCTACTAAGTTATTGTTATCATAAATCTTTAATAATATAAAATATTATAACCTGGCATTTTAATCAAAGAGTATTATTAGAATGACTCAATATCTGAGCTTTGCTCTACTTAGTGCATTAAAATAATTCTTTCAAATACACCAATTATGATTGTCGGAGTAAGTGGAAAATAATTTATTTAGGAAGTAACCGCATTCTAATGTTCCCTATCCACTGACTCAGAGCTGATTAATACTTTACAAACCAGATGTGATTAGCTGGCAGCCTGGCTCAGAAGAGTCATCTCATTACTGGCCCATTATCCTGTTAGCCCTTTGCTCAAAAACTGATTAGTGAGCCAATTAACTATCCTCTCCTTAGTGTACAGGAGCATAGCATTGTGGTGTGTTCATCTTTAACAGATGTCACCTACCATCATCATTTATTTTGCATGTCATGAGAACTAAGAACAAAAAGGAGAGAGATATCTCAGTCTTAGACCTTCTTGCTATCAGTTAAAACAAAACCCCAGAAATTTAGATAAAACTTGAAACAGGGAGTAAATAGTTACTTCCGCAGAGCCCCCTGTTTTAGAGTATGCTCTGT
>SJYV01028080.1:73392-92635 GCA_006410875.1 Neotragus pygmaeus
TTTTTTTTTTTTCAATTTGCTTAAGGGTGCCCACATACCTAGGTTAAGAATACACACATACCTTTGGTTTCAAAGGAGTGGTGGGAGGCAGGTGGGGATCGTCGATGTTCCAACTTCCACACATTTTTTTTTTTCTCCACTTGGAGGAAGCTTCCTTGAAGGTGTAGTCTTGTTCCTGCTCACCACTGCCTGCTCTCCCTTCCCAGTTCATTTGAGAATCACTTCCATGGCCACTGTGACTGGTGATGTTACTGGGACTGGAAGCTGCCGAGAGCTATGGCTTTGACCTGTCTGTCCTTGGAACGTGAGTTAGAGAAGCTTTTCTGTTGGAAATGCAGAGTGATTAGATGATTCAGTTTCTTCAGCCGGTGTTTTTGCCTTGGCACCGCCTACATTCTTGTACTTAACAGATGTCTATAAATGGAACTTATCTTGAAAATTTGTTTTTATAGTCTTTGTGTCAGTTAAAATTATTGTGTTTATATGGAGATGCTAAAGTTAATAAGATGAGTTGCTGGACCTTTTTGGAAAAGGTGAAATGGGCAATCGAATGCTGAATTAACCTATTTGAGATTCCTTAAATCATCCTTCTTAGGTGTGATTCTCAGCTTGATGAAATTTATGAACTTTTTTTTTTTTNCTAAAGTTAATAAGATGAGTTGCTGGACCTTTTTGGAAAAGGTGAAATGGGCAATCGAATGCTGAATTAACCTATTTGAGATTCCTTAAATCATCCTTCTTAGGTGTGATTCTCAGCTTGATGAAATTTATGAACTTTTTTTTTTTTTAAGGAAACTAAACGTAGTGAATTTCCAGTGTATCTTAAAAAAATAAAAATTCCAGCTTAAAAAACACAAGTTACACTGGACTTAACTGTTCAAACTTTCAATCATTTATCACAGTAAGGTATTATTTGCTCTTCCTTTGCTGATAAGTTTAATACAGAAACAAAGAGGTACTGAAGTTGCATGGTATAATTTGGTTATAAGGTGGTCATGCAGATCACCAGAATATCCACTAATTTTCTTAACCTAGAATTGAACTAAAAAGGTAAAAATGTAAATATTTGGAATCTTTAAAATGCATCTTTATTCACTTGTCTGTGATAATCACTGCTTTATGAAATAGACTGGGGGGATACTTGAAATCAGAGTGTCAAGAGGGTTCATGAAAGAAAGAAAGGGATAAAGGATGGGCATGTCCTGGGATGTAAGTAGATTCTGGAGAAAGTGGTAAGTGAGTAACTACTGCTGTTCTTCCCCTTCAGCTCCCTGGTGAAGGACGCTTCTCCTGTCCCTCTGCTTGATGTTACAAACCTTCCTACGCCTCGGAAATTCCTCGATACCTCTCAGTATTCTACTCCTGGAAGCTCCAGTGGTAAGTATTTAATTCTTCAGTCACTCAACTGCTTTGTAATGGGCTGCGGTTCCTGCTGGGGCCAGGGTGGGCATTCCGCTTGAGCAGCACTGCTGGTTTTCTTTGAAGTTGAATGCTTTTGGATGGGGTGTGTGTGTCTCTGTCTCTGTGTGTGTGTGTCTCTGTCTCTGTGTGTGTGTCTCTGTGTGTGTGTTTTGCCCTAACTTCTGTTGAGCCTATTAGCTTGTACCCAGCTGCTGCACATAGCACATTCCTCGTCTGGGCCATGAGAGCTTTTGCGTGTGTGACCTCTGCTCTAGAGCTACATTCCTTGTGTTTTCCAGGTGGCCTCTCCACATCTGCCTGTGTGTGTGTGCATGTGTGGACACGCTCAGTGCACTCTGAGGACATATCCACAAACTAATCTTGTTTCTTCTTGACCTACCTAGTATGGTACTGAATGAGACAAAGGAGAGCCATTTTTGCCGATATTTAAAGTGGGGGAGGGAAGTTGTATTTTTGATTATGGAAACAAAGTTTGAGGGAATTCTTCTGGAGTGGCTCAGACCTGCCCCATCATAGGGTTCAGTTCATCTCAGTTGGGCTCAGAGCTTCTGGGCTGCTGCAGACACCTTCCCTGCCATTGCAGCCTTCGGTTGGGGAGATGGTGATTGGATTTTTTTTTTGTGTGTGTGTGTGTGGACTGTTCTGCAGTTACCTTGGTATGACCTCCTCACAAATGCCTTTAAAGAAATAATAATGTCTTTTAAAGGAATAATAATATTATTATTATTGACTTTTCAGATAAAACATACTTCTTACTAGTTCTGTAGTCCTATAGAGCTTGAAATGATGAAAAGGTGGAAAAATAATTTTTGAGTTCAGTCAATGCATTTTGTGCAACTAACTGAAAGTGTTTATTTTGAGAGCCTAACAATATACTATTGCTGAAGCATATTTAATTACTTTATAAAATACAATTAAATTTTAGGATTATTTAAGCTTGGAATCTTGAAGTTTATTGCTTTTACTGTAGGAAAAGTATAAGAATTGCTTTTTTAAGGTGGGTTGATTTTAGTTTTATATTGAGTTATAGTTGATTTATATTGTTGTCCTAATTTCCGCTGTAAGGAATTGTTTTATAGTAAATTTTACTCATTTTTTAAAACCCATACACATATTATGACAGTTTACAAAGCTGTGTATGCAAACTTCTTCCTGGAGTAAAAGGTTTTGTTTTCTCCCTCTTTCTTTGCTGTATTGCTGTTGTGTGAGTTTTGACACTGCTTTGAGCTGTTGTAGAGTGTGGAATTATGATACAGAAAACACAATTATACTCTTGATTTATATTTTACCTCTGCCTTGTGTGGAAATTACTGATTGTTAGATCTTTGTGTCTCTATAATGTAAATTGCCACTTAGCCTGGTTATATCAATTTAGGTAAATATTGCTGAGTGGCCAATGGCCAAGTGAAATAAAAATTTTAATTGTTCATGAAGAGATGATGGGGCAGGCATTTTGAAAATGAAAAACATAAATACCAAATAAGCTGAGAAAAGGCCAGTGATGGCAAATTTCGGTGGAAGCTAATTCTGCAGCATCTATTGCTTTTAATGAGACAGCTTTTCCTTTCTGTGCACTTTTTCTGTCAGGCCCCGCAGTTAGCCTTTATCACTGAGTGGAGCTCATAGTGACACTTTGACTTCAGCCATCTGTCCCTTCATTTTTGGGAATGACTCTGGAAGAACTGCGTGATAGATTAGTGGAGCTTGGGCCTATTATGAAGATGCTTGTAGATCTGGCCACAAAACTTTCTTCTTAGAAGGGCTCATTTCCCTTTCTGTTCAGAAGATTGATCTCTTGATTTTTCTGGGGGTGACTGAAAAAGAAGATAGTTATTGATTAAAGTCAATAGTAACAGTAGTTAACATGTGCTTAATATACATTTTATCTGTGAAACAGTAGAAATAAGTGTTTTATGTGGATTAACTCATGAAGTCCTTCAGTGATCTTAGGAGAGAGGCACTGTTAGCCCCATTTTACAGGTGAGAAAAGCAAGACTGAGGATGGTTAATGATAGATTTAAGTTGACACAGCTGACACATAGTAGCGCTTATGATTTCGTATCAGGAGCTGGGTTCCAAAGCAGGCACAGTTTTCCTGCAAATAAACTAGATCTAGGTTTCTGTCACTGGTGCAACAGATTACCACAGGAAACACGTATCATCCTACAGTTTTGTAGGTTAAAAGTCCAGTATGGGTCTCACTGGGATAAAAGGAAGGTTGGGGACAGGGCTGTGTTCCTACCAGAAGTTCTATAGGAGAATCCATTTCCTTGCCTTTACGTNCCATGGACTGCAGCCTACCAGGCTCCTCCATCCATGGGATTTTCCAGGCAAGAGTACTGGAGTGGGGTTTTAAATAATTGTTAGGAAGTCCACAAGCCAAATGGAAGGTTCCAGGGAAAGAAGACAACATATATAAAGGTATGGTTTCTTGGCAAAGAATCATCTATTAGAAATATCTCAAGGGAAACTATCAGTATAACCCACACTATTTTGAGGTTTCATGGTTATGATTTTCAAAAAGAGAAATGATAAGATCTGGAGAAAGAACAAATAAGTTGTAAGGGGAATCTGAAAATGGCACATTAAAATCATTTTTGAAAACACTAAAGTTTAGAGAGATTAAGTAACTTGCTCAGTGTTAGGTAGCAAATGGCAGATCAGGAATTTGAACTCATCTCTCTAACTCTGACCTTTGCTGGCAAAGGTCTCTATAATCAAAGTTATGGTTTTTCCAGGAGTCATGTACTATGTGAGAGTTGGACCACAAAGAAGGCTAAGTGCCGAAGAATTGATGTTTTCAAATTGTGGTGCTAGAGAAGACTCTTAAAAGTGACTTGGACTGCAAACAAATCAAACCAGTCAATTCTAAAGGAAATCAACCCTTAATATTCATTGGAAGGACTGATGCTAAAGCTGAAGCTCCAATACTTTGGCCACCTGATAAGATGAGCCGACTCATTGGAAAAGACCTTGATGCTCAGAAAGATTGAAGGCAGGAGAAGAAGGGGGCATAGAGAATGAGATGGTTGGATGGCATCACCAACTCGGTAGACATGAGTTTGAGCTAACTCTGAGGGATAGTGAATTACAGGGAAGTTTGGCATGCTCCAGTCCATGGGGTCGCAAGAGTTGGACATGACTTTGTGACTGAACGACAGTTACTCTCCAACCCATGATCTTACTAACGATTGACAGCATCTGTGAGGCATCCGCTTAGTTCATTTTTTCCTTGAGTTACTATATGCCTGAGAAGTCAAATTAGTTATTCAAAGCCTTATTTCCTGAGTGTGAAATGTGTGTGTTTTTTTTCCTAAAGGAAGCCTACTGTTTGAATGCTTTCTAGAATCCTGCTTTCATATTAGCTTTCCACAGGTTCGTTGCTTCATTCTTTCAGTCAGCAGTTCCTAGCTCGTGTATGCCAGATGCCATTGAACACTGACTCATAACATTCCTTGTCCTGGGCTTTATGCAGCAGACAATGAGAAGAGTCTTAATTTCCAACTTTACTTTATCAGGCTCACTGGAGTGTTAATGCAAATCTAATTTGGCAGATAGCATATCTTTTAAATCTACAATTCCAAGGTTGAACGAAATATAAATTGAGTAATTCTTGGAGTTCCCCAAAGGCAGGAGTTCTTTTATTTGAGGCCTTTGGGGTCTAATGTCTACTTTGCTGCTTCACATTATTGATTGCAGAAGCTTTAATCATTATTAAGGCTTTCATTTAAGTAGCTGGTCCTCAAAAGTCATTCCGGTGATTGCTTTCTCACTGAGGGATGGGGAGAAAGAAGAGAGCTTATTTTCATTCTTATATTACCAGCAGGGCAAGAGATATGGCTCTCAAATGCTTTAATGTTAATTTTGTCAGGAATTGCATTCTGTATCCTAGCAAACAGGCCCTTCCTTCTACACAAAACAAGTGTGTGACTCTGAGTACACTAATTATTGTCATTTGTTAAATGGATCTGATTGAGCTATAGCCAGATTAAATCGATGCATCTTTACCAAAGTGCACGTGACAACGCAATTTACAATGATCATCTTTCTTATGATTTAGCCACAGATATTTTACCTGGGATTTTCTTTAGCCATTTAGAGAGGGAAAGTAGAGCAGAGTATGGTCATGTTATTCCACCTTAGTTTATCTCCTAACTCTGTCACCTCTGTGTCCTTGAAATGTTATTGAATCTCTCCATGATAGAGTCTGCTCACTCACAAACCTCCTGGCAGAGTATTTATGAAGATTAGAGACAGTGCCTGCATGTAAAGTAACCAGAACATAATCAGTAGTTAGTGAGTGCTAAGTGCTGATATTATTATCTAGAAACTCATTAGGGTGGTAGCACATATACATGGGAAAACATGAGAACACTGAAAAAGGGTTAGAGAAGAACCACAAGATTAATTTGAAGGTTGAAGAATGAGCTTTGGAATAGAAGACTAGGGAGACTGAGGCTTATGATGTTATAGACAAGAAGGAGAAAGACAATTCATTGTCTTTGAGGTATTGAGCAATATGAAATGTTATTATCCTAAAGACAGATATCAGCTGTTTGCTATTTAAATGAATAAAAAGTGGGAAATTTGGAGTCTACAGTATAGAATGGGGACTAGAGGTCAGGTGAACTGTTCCCACAATGTTTCCACACACTAGACTCTTAATAACACTAGTGAATGAAAACGTACATGAACTAATGAGCAAATTTAGAATAATTTTCTAGCACTTATGTTTCTTGAACATAGATTGTTACTGAGAGGGGTTAAGGAACTCTTCTATCTGGTGAAATAAAGAGATCGGAGATGTGACTAAAGAGAGGCCATCAATTGTCTTGGAAACATTATTTGAGATGTGTGCATATGTATTCACTATAGTTGTATATTGATTTATTCATTATTTTTAATATGTTAAATATTGCATAATAAATTTAAAAATAAAATATTATTATAGATTCAGATGTCTCACTCTCCAATACTTTGGCCACCTGATGCAAAGAGCTTTTTCTCTTTGGAAAAGACCCTGATGCTGGGAAAGACTGAGGGCAGGAGGAGAAGGGGACGACAGAGGGTGAGATGGTTGGATGTCATCACTGACTCAATGGACGTGAGTTTGAACAAGCTCTGGGAGATAGTGAATGACAGGGANAAAGACCCTGATGCTGGGAAAGACTGAGGGCAGGAGGAGAAGGGGACGACAGAGGGTGAGATGGTTGGATGTCATCACTGACTCAATGGACGTGAGTTTGAACAAGCTCTGGGAGATAGTGAATGACAGGGAAGCCTGGTGTGCTGTAGTTCTTGGGGTCGCAAAGAGTTGGACATGACTGACTGACAGAACAACAACAACACAGGATAGAGTCTTTTGGCAATGAAGCTTAGTGATGGGAAGGAATAACGGGAAAAAAGGATACCAAAGTGCAGCACCTGTGGAATATTCTGGTCCAGCTGTCCAGGATTCAGCGTGCATGAGCTGGGCCACAGATACACGTTGTTCCTCTGCTCTTGTGGTCTCTGCCCCAGGATGGAGACTGCTGTAAAGCAGGAAGCAAAAGCATTCTGCTGGAGACAGCTCACAACTCCCGAGGTGTTTCCCAGGGGAAGCCAGGCTAGCTCTGAGCACATAACATGAGGGGATGTGACCTCATGCTCTCCTCTTGGCATCTCATCGGTGCAGTGGTGACAACTATCACCAGGATTCTATGTGCTTTTCTATCAAATTAGGAAAAATTCAAATTAGTGCTCAGAGGTAGTTAAGTGTCAAGTGAATGAAAATAGGGCATCTTTCCAAATGCTAAAAATAAAATTGTAGAGAAATATGATCAGTTAACAGTTATGAGTATTATTGGCTCAAGTAGACAGACTTTCCTCCTTTTGTTTACACTGGGCAGTTGCTTACAGCTTTGGCTCCAGTTTGGCCTTTCTCCCAGAGTACCTTTTGGAATAGTCAGTTCAGTGATCAAAATGCCTGTCAGTTACACGCAGTTATTGTGTATCCTGGACCCTTACAAATGGAGGACCAAAAGGAGACCAATTATCCCTGTTCTTCCTTCCTCTGAATTGTGAACCCCTAACTTGTGACCATTAGCTTGCTCTTCTTTCTCCCCTGATGCCTGTCAACATCCTCTTTGTGGCTATTTTGAGTATAAGACCCGTAAGTGGTAGGCAGTAGGGACAGTGTTCCTTCTTTTTTTTTTTAATTGTAAAAAGAAATATATGTAACATAAAACCTGTCACTTTAAACATCATGAGTATAAAATTCAGTGGCATTAATTGCATGTCCAATGTTGTACAGCCATGATCACTATTTATTTTCAAAACTTTCCAAAATACCAAATAGAAACTTCTTTTTCATGAAGTAATAACTCTCCATTCTCCAAACACCTGATAACTCTAATCTATTTTCTGTCTCTATGATCTTCAGTTCAGTGGCTCAGTAGCATCCTGCTCTTGGTGACCCCATGGATGCCAGGCTTCCCTGTTCATCACCAGCTCCTGGAGCCTACTCAAGCTCATGTCCATTGAGTCAGTGATGTCACCCAACCATCTCATCCTCTGTCGTCCCCTCTCCACCTGCCTTCAATCTTTCCCAGCATCAGGGTCTCTATGAATTTACCTGTTCTATGATAGATATTTCATGTAAGTGGAATCACACAATATTTGTTCTTTGGTGCCTGGCTTATTTCATTTAGTGTGATGCTGTCGGGGCTTATCCATATCGTAGTGCATGTTAAATGGAGAAGATGGCAAGTCACTCCAGTATTCTTGTCTGGGAAACCCCATGGACAAAGGAGCCTGGTGGACTAGAGTCCATAGGTTTGCAAACAGTAGGACACAACTTAGTGACTAAACCACCAACCGGCACATGTTAGAACTTCACTCCTTCTTATGACTGAATAAATTTTTTTAATAAATCCATTAAGCACCAACTATAGCTCTGAATCAGCCATACAAAGATAACAAACAACACATAATCTCTGCTCTCAAGATGGTCATGATGCAGTGTGTGCTAAGGGAAGGATTCATGAGAAGTGGACAAGTAAAACAGTCATTATTGATTGTACCATGTACTACAAGTAAAACCTCAGAAACAAGAATACAGAGCAGGGATAAAGACGCTGAGGCAGAGAATGGGCATTTGGATATGGCGGTGGGGAGGAAAGGGGGAACGAATGGAGAGATTGGGACTGACATGCCAGGCTCCTCCACCCATAGGATTCTCCAGGCAGGAATACTGGCATGGGTAGCCATTTCTTTCTCCAGGGGATCTTCCTGACCCTGGGATTGAACCCAGGTCTCCTGCACTGCAGGCAGATTCTTTACCCTCTGAGCCACTAGGGAAGCCCCCCATACATACACTGCTGCTGCTAAGTCACTTCAGTCGTGTCCAACTCTGTGTGACCCCATAGACAGCAGCCCACCAGGCTCCCCCGTCCCTGGGATTCCCCAGGTAAGAACACTGGAGTGGGTTGCCATTTCCTTCTCCAATGCATGAAAGTGAAAAGTGAAAGTGAAGTCACTGAGTCGTGTTCAACTCTCAGCGACCCCATGGACTGCAGCCTACCAGGCTCCTCCATCCATGGAAGCAGGGTGACAGTATACAGCCTTGACGTANAGTGGGTTGCCATTTCCTTCTCCAATGCATGAAAGTGAAAAGTGAAAGTGAAGTCACTGAGTCGTGTTCAACTCTCAGCGACCCCATGGACTGCAGCCTACCAGGCTCCTCCATCCATGGGATTTTCCAGGCAAGAGTACTGGAGTGGGGTGCCATTGCCATCTCCACATACATACACTACCATATGTAAAACTGATAACTAGTGGGAAGCTGCTGTATAGCACAAGGAGGTCAGCTTGGTGCTCTGTGATGACTGAGAGGGATAGAATGGGGAGTAGGAGGGCGGCTCAAGAGGGAGGAGATATATGTATACATATAGCTGATTCAGTTTGTTGTATAGCAGAAACTAACACAGTATTATAAATCAACTGTTCAGTCACTAAGTCATCTCCAACTCTTTGCAACCACCAGGCTCTACTCTCTCCTATGATCTCTCAGCTTTACAACACTGGACTTTACTTTCATCACTAGACATATCCACAACTGAGCATTATTTCCCTATTGGCTCAGCCATTTTATTCTTTCTGGAATTAGTAATTTTTCTCCACTGTTCCCCAGTAGCATATTGGACACCTTCCAACCTGAAGGGGTCATCTTCTGGTACCATATCTTTTTGCTTTTTCATACTGTTCATGGGGTTCTCCAGGCAAGAATACTGGACTGGGTTACCATTTCCTCCTCCACTGGACCACATTTTATCAGAACTCTTCACTATGACCTGTGCATCTTGGGTGACCCTACACAACATGGATTATAGCTTCATTGAATTATGCAAGCCCCTTTGCCATGACAAGACTGTGATTTGTGAAGGGAAAATCAAGTGTATTCCAATTTTTTTAAAAAAAGTTCGAAACGCTTTAACATTAAGTGGATTTATTCTCTCAAATAACCAGACATCTAGAGTTCTCACAGTTGGTTAACTGAGCAACTTAAATCCAGGCCAGCTTCCCCCCATCTTTTTGCTCCACCATCTCCAGTCTCTTCCCACCAAGCTAACTCCCTTCACCTCACAACAGCTGTGAGGTTGGACAATAGCTGAAACAGTCTATGCAGTTACTTCCCACACACAGATATCCAGAAGCTGAAATAGGGAGCCCCCCATCATGAGTCTCCTTTTAGGAGCTAAGGGAAATTTTCCACAATACTCACCCACCCCCAGCAGATTTCCCCTCATGCTTCATTGGCTTAGATTGTACGGCTTCACCCCTGGACGTGGCATGGCATCTCTCATCCTGAGTGTACTGAGAGAGGTGACTTGAACAAACTCAGGGTTCTGCTGGCAAGAAAATGGAAAGGAAAGAGCCTAAGGGAGTAACCACATCCTGCTACATCCTGGGACAGAGTGCTCATGGGGTCTCTAAACAGCTTGCAAAGTGGGAAAGGCTTAGATAAAACCTTCTCTTAGTGATGTTTCATTTCTCTGAAGCTCACAAACGGGTTACTTATACCAAATTCTTCTTTCTTTTGTAATTAATGGTTTTGTTTCCAACATTAAAGTCCACATGCCTCTTGAGAAAATGTTTAAAATAAAACATAAATAAAGCAGAAATAAAAATAAGACACAATTATGTGATCCCAGGGTTTATGTTGTATATTTATTTTCTCTTTGCATCATATATATGTATGTATACATGTTGCTGTTCATGGTTCATTCACTAAGTCGTGTCCGACTCTTTGCCACCCCATGGACTGCAGCATCCCGGGCTTCCCTGTCATTCACTCTCCTGGAGCTTGCTCAAACTCATGTCCATTGAGTTAGTGATGCCATCCACCCATCTCATCCTCTGTCACCCCTTTCTCTTCTTGCCCTCAATCTTTCCCAGCATTAGAGTCTTTTCCAATGAGTCAGCTCTTCGCATCAGGTGGCCAAAGTGGCCAAAGTATTAGAACTTCATCTTTAGCATCAGTCCTTCCAATGAATATTCAGGGTTGATTCCCTTTAGGATTGACTAGTTTGATCTCCTTGCTGTCAGCGTTACTCTCAAGAGTCTTCTCCAGCACCACATTTCAAAAACATCAATTCTTCAGAGCTCAGCCTTCTGTATGGTCCAACTCTCACATCCATAGATGATTACTGGAAAAACCATAGCTTTGACTATACAGACCTCTGTTGGCAAAGTGATGTCTCTGCTTTATAATACACTGTCTAGATNGGCTAGCGACGAGTTCCAAGCTCTGTGCCACGGTGGCCCTGCACAGATTTTTGGGCTGTGTGCCACGGTGGCCCTGCACAGATTTTTGGGCTGTGTGCCACGGTCGCCCTTCCCTCAGGTTTGGGTAGTGTTCCGCGGTTGCCCTGAGCCGAGGTCCATGCTGTGTGACGGGGTTGCCCTGAGCCAAGGTCCATGCTGTGTGCTGCGGTCATCCTGCACCAAAGTCCGGCCTGTGTGCCATTGTCACCCAGTGTCAATGTCCGGGTTGTGTTCCACTGTCAGCTGGAGCCGATTTCCGTCCTGTTTGCCATGGTCGCTCTGCGCCGAGTTCTGGGCTGTGTTCCGCGGTCGGTTAATGATAAGTTCCGAGCTCTGTACCACGGTCTCCCTGTACAGATTTCCAGGCTGTTTTGCCATCTCCCTTCACTGAGGTTCGGGCTGTGTGCCGCGGTCGCTCTGTGGCAAGGTCCGGTCTGTGTTCCACGGTAGCCTTGAACCGAGTTCCTGGCTGTGTGCTGTGGTAGCCTTGTGCCGAGGTCTGGGCTGTGTGTTGCAGTTGCCCTTCACTGAGGATCGGGCTGTGTTACATGGTAGCACTGCACAGAGTTTCGGGCTGTGTGCCATGTTAGCCTTGCGCCGAGGTCCATGCTGTGTACCTCAGTCACTCTTCACTGTGGTTTGGGCTGTGTGCCGCAGTCGCCCTGCCCCAAGTCCAGGCTGTGTTCCGCCCTCAGCTTGCGAAGAGTTCTGGGCTCTGTGTCGCGTTCCCTCTGTGCAGAGGTCTGGGCTGTGTGCCACAGTCACCCTGTTCCAAGGTCCGGGCTGTGTGCCGAGGTCACCATCTCCCCAGGTCCAGGCTGTGTGCCGTGGTCGTTCTGGGCCAAGGTCCGGCCTGTGTTCCGCCCTCGGCTTGCGACCTGTTCCTGGCTCTGTGCCACGGTTCCTCTTTGGAAAGGTCCGGGCTGTGTCTGCGGTATTCTTCTCAAGAAGTCAGGGCTGTGTGCCACGGTCCCCTGTGCTGAGGTCTGAGCTGTATGCCGCGGTTGCCCTGAGCTGATGTACGGCCTGTGTTTGGCAGTTGCCCTGGGCCGAGGTCTGGCTTGTGTGCCACGGTGGCCCTGTGCCGAGGTCCGGCCTGTGTTACGCGGTGGCCCTGCGCAGAAATCCGGCCTCTGTGCCATGCTCACCATGTGCCAAGTTCCGGCCTAATTGTTGCTGTCACCCTGCACTGAGGTCTGGTCTGAGTGCCACGGTCACACTGCTCCGTGGTCCGGGCTGTGTTCTGCGGTCAGATAGTGACGAGTTCCTGGCTGTGGGATGCAGTCGCCCTTCACTGAGTTTCGGGCTGTGTGCCTCAGTCACACTTCGCCAAAGTGCGCCCTGTGTGCCATGGTCGCCCTGTGACGAGGTCCAGCCTCTTTTCCATGGTAGCCCTGCAGTGAACTCCTGGGTGTGTTTCGCAGTCAACTAGCAACGAGTTCCAGGCTCTGTGCCACTGTGGTCCTGAATAAATTTCTGGGCTGTGTGCTGTGGTCGCCCTTCACTGAGATTAGGGCTGTGTGCCATGGTAGCCATGTGCTGATGTCCGAGTTGTGTGCTGTGGTCGCCCTGCGCCAATGTCTGGGCCGTGTTCCAGAGTTGGCNTGTGGTCCTGAATAAATTTCTGGGCTGTGTGCTGTGGTCGCCCTTCACTGAGATTAGGGCTGTGTGCCATGGTAGCCATGTGCTGATGTCCGAGTTGTGTGCTGTGGTCGCCCTGCGCCAATGTCTGGGCCGTGTTCCAGAGTTGGCTGACGACGAGTCACGGGCTATGTGCCACAGTCCCCCTTCACTGACGTTCGAGCTGTGTGACGTCGTCGCCCTGCACCGAAGTCTGGGCTGTGTGCCACGGTTGCTCAGTGCTGAGGTCCAGGCTGTTTTCCGCGGTTGGCTAGCGATGAGTCCCAAGCTCTGTGCCACGGTTGCCCTGCATAGATTTTTGGGCTGTGTGCCATGGTGGCCCTTCACTGAGGTTCAGGCTGTGTGCCACAGTCACCCTGCGCCGAGGTCCGGCCTAAGTTCCGCTGTTGCCCTGTGCAGAGGTCCGGCCTGAGTGCCACGGTCACCCTGCTCCAAGGTCCGGACTGTGTTATGCGGTCGGCTAGCGACGAATCCAGGTTGTGTGATGCGGTCGCCCTTCACTGAGTTTCAGGCTGTGTGCCACGGTAGCCTTCTGCAGAGGTCCGGGCTGTGTGCCGTGGTTGCCCTGCCTCGAGTTCCAGGCTGTGTTCCACGGTCGGCTAGCGACGAGTTCCGAGCTCTGTACCACGGTCGCCCTGCACAGATTTCTGGGCTGTGTGCTGCGGTCTCTGTTCACTGAGGTTTGGGCTTTGTGCCGTGATCTCCCTGTGCCGAGGTCCGATCTGTGTGCCACGGTAGCCTTGAACCGAGTTCAGGGCTGTGTGCTGCGGTAGCCATGTGCCAAGGTCCGGGCTGTGTGCTTGGGTCGCCCTTCACTGAGGATCGGTTTGTGTTACACGGTCGCACTGCACCGAGTTTTGGGCTGTGTGCCATGTTAGCCTTGCGCTGAGGTCCGGGCTGTGTGCCGTGGTAGCCTTGCCCCGAGATCTGGGCTGTCTTCCGCGGTCGGCTGGCGACGAGTTCCAGGCTGTGTGCTGCAGTCGCCCATCACTGAGGTTCAGGCTGTGTTCCGCGGTCGCCCTGCATTGAGGTCTGGCCTGTGTGCCGCAGTCACCCTGTGCTGAGGTCTATACTGAGTTCCGCAGTTGGCCAGCGACGAGTTCTGAGCTCTGTGACACGGTCACCCAGCACCGATTTCCAGGCTGTGTGCCACGGTCAGCCTTCACAGAGGTTCAGTCTGTGTGCCGTGGGCAACCTGCGCCGAGGTCCGGGCTGTGTGCTGCGGTAGCCTTGCTCTGATGTCCGGGCTGTGTTTCGCAGTCACCCTGCACTGGTGTCCGGGCTGTGTGTTGTGGTCGCCAACTCCTGAGGTCTGTGATGTGTGCCAGGGTCGCCCTGAGCCGAGTTCCGGGCTTTTTGCCCCGGTCGCCCTGAGCCGAAATTAGGCCTGTGTTCCACATTCGCCCTGCCCCAAGGTCCAGACTGTGTGCTGCTGTAGCCCTGCGCTGAGGTCCGGACTGTGTGCAACATTCACCCTGCGAAGAGGTTGGGGCGGTGTTCCACGGTCAGCTAGCGACTAGTTCCGGGCTGTGTGACACGGTCGCACTTCACTCAGTTTCAGACTGTGTGCCTCAGTCGCCCTTTGCTGAGCTCCGTGCTGTGTGCCGTGGTCACCCTGCGCCGAGGTCCTGGCTGTGTTTCGCAGTCGACTAGTGACGAGTTCCATGCTCTGTGCCGCTGTTGCCCTACACAGATTTCTGGGCTGTGTGCTGTGGTCGCCCTTCACTGAGGTTCAGGCTGTGTTCCATGGGCAACCTGTGCCAAGGTCCGGGCTGTGTTCCGCAGTGGGCTGGTGACAAGTTCCGGGCTGTGTGCCACAGTCACCCTTCACTGATGTTCGGGCTGTGTGCCGTGATTGCCCTGCGCCAAGGTCTGGGCTGAGTGCTGTGCTCGCCCCGCACAGAGGTCCAGCCTGTGTGTCGCGGTCGCCCAGTGCGAAAGTCCAGGCTGTGTTCCACGGTTGGTAGTGACGAGTTTCAAGCTCTCTGCCACAGTTTCCCTGCACAGATTTTTGGGCTGTGTGCCGCGGTCGCTCTTCACTGAGGTTCGGGCTGTGTGCCGCAGTTGCCCTGAGCCGAGGTCCGGCCTGTGTGCTGCGGTCGCCTGTGCCGATGTCTGGGCTGTTTTCTGCTGTCGGCTGGAGACGAGTTCCGTCCTGTTTGGCATGGTCACTCTGTGCAGAGGTCTGGGCTGTGTTCCGCGGTCAGCTAGTGACAAGTTCCGAGCTCTGTACCCGTCACCCTGCACAGATTTCTGGGCTGTGTGCCGCTGTCTGCCTTCACTGAGATCCGGGCTGTGTATCGCAGTTGCCCTGAGCCAAAGTCTGGTCTGTGTGCCACTGTCGCCATTTTCCGAGGTCCGTGCTGTGTGCCAAGGTTGCGTTGCCCGAGGTCCATGCTGTGTGCCTCTGTCGCTCTTCACTGAGTTTTGGGCTGTGTGCCAAGGTCACCCTGAGCCGAGCTCCAGGATCTTGCCCCGGTCTCCCTGAGCCGATATCCGGTCTGTGTTCCGCGGTCGCACTGCGCCGAGGTCCAGCCTGTGTGCTGCTGTCGCCCTGTGCTGAGGTGCGGCCTGTGTGCCACCTTCACCCTGCGCCTAGGTCCGGGCTGTGTTCCACAGTCAGCTAGCAACGAGTTCCGGGCTGTGTGACGTGGTCGTCCTTCAGTGAATTTCGGGCTGTGTGCCTCAGTTGCCCTGTGCCNAACTCTTCGCATGAGGTGGCCAAAGTACTGGAGTTTCAGCTTTAGCATCATTCCTTCCAAAGAAATCCCAGGGCTGATCTCCTTCAGAATGGACTGGTATACATACACATATTTGTACTGCCATCAGAGCTTCTAAATTGAAGTAGTTCAGCTGAAAACAAAGAAACCAGTTGCTTTTTAAAAAAACAAGCACAGTATTCCTTTAATGGGCTTCCCTGGTGGCTCAGATGGTAAAGAATCTGCCTACAATGCAGAAGATCTGGGTTTGATCCCTGGGTCAGGAAGATCCCCTAGAGGGAAATGTCTACCCACTTCAGTATTCTTGCCTGCAGAATTCCTTGGATAACATGCAAATTTCTGCTAGAATTTTTTTTTTTTAAGTTAAAAGAAAAATTTGAAAATTCCCTTTACCACTTTTGAAAATGGTAGAACATTGCAGTGACCAGCCTCAGATATGATGAGACCAAAGCAGTCATCCTGTGTCAGTGAAGGGCAGGTCTTTGTACCTAGGACAGAAGTGTCTGTGGACCTATAGATCAAAGACATAGCAGAAGTCTGTTAACTTTTACATTTTACTGGGGAGACATTCTTTCACTCCCTCTTCCCCACCCCTTTTCATTTTCTTATACAAAGAGCTCCAAATAAGAACTGAGATGTAACAGTACTTTGATTCCTAATATGCTATTCAATAATTCTCATCACTCATCCACAAATCAGCAGGGAGACCAAGTCACCATGCAGTGGGTATTAGGTGCTTAACTGTATGTGATCCTGTATTAACTGCGTGTCAGGCAGGCTCCATTTGTGACTACAAAGTGCTCCCTCCTTAAAGAGTACACAGTTAGGTCCAGAATGTACACAAGTGTCTGAGTGATTTTGCTTAGTTAGCGGCCTCCTCATTTACAGTCTCTGACTCAAAGTGTGGCATGAGACAAACAGCATCAGCACCTGCAATATATTAGAAAGGCAGAATCTCAGGCCCCACTCCACCAGCTCATCCCTTAGTTCGTTGGTCTGGATACTAGAGACATGATGTGTTGATTTAAAACAGTAGTTCCCAAACTTTTTGGCATCAAAGACTAATTTCACGGAAGACAATTTTTCCACGGACCATGGGTAAGGGGATGGTTTGGGGATGATTCAAGTGCATTGCATTCATTGTGCACTTTATTTTCTAATCTAAAACACTGCTGCTGATCTGACAGGAGGTACTGATCTGTGGCCTTGAGGTTAGAGACCACTGATTTAGAAGATTTATTCTAGATCTGGCTGCATAGTCAAGCAATGTAAGAACCTAAAAAAATACTGATGACTGGGTCCCACTTACAGAGATTCTAACATGCTTGCTCTGGGATGTAGCCTGGGCATCATGATTTTTCAAAACTCCCTATATGATTCTAATATCCTATGTATGCACCAAAATTTGAGAGCCATTAAGTTAGACTATATAGTAATTCATAGTGGAAGAATCTATTGAGAGCCATTGAATTAGACTATATAGTAATTCATAGTGGGAGAATCTATTGTGTACTCACCCTGAATTACCCAACTTTCATTGTCCACACTTCATGTGTTGACACCCACTGCTTTGGGGGCCGTGTTAACTTTTCCAGAGTGACCACCCCTTTCCATGACCACAATTCATGTCTGACTCTATCAGTCCTTTAAGAAATATTTATCTCCAATGCTTTCTTCCCCCAGACCATGGTTCTCCTTTCCTCCCCTGAACCCTATATGACTTTAGCTTTCTTACTAAACGTGTTATTTTTCACTTAGTAGTCCAATTATTTACACACATAGTTTGTCCCTTTTCCTAAGCTGTCAGCTCTCAGAGGGCAGAAGGTGTATCAGATTCATCTTTGTAACCCTTAGTGTCTAGAAAGCTGGGTAATGTGTGAATAGAATGGAGACAGGAAGAGAGAAAGCAGAAGGCAGAATAGAAGAGATGTGCTGATTCTCTTCAAATTAGTCAAGTAAGATAGGTACACAAAGGACACGAGAGTGGAATTTAGAATCTGAATGAAAGAAGGGAGATTTGTTAACCACATAAAGGGACAGATAATGCGGATACAAGTTGAAAGAAGGATGGCAGTGAGAGAGAATGATGGCATCCAGTAAGCATTAGGTGTGGTTCTCTGAAAGGACAAGGCAGGAAGCCCAGGTTGTAGAGAGAGATGAAGAGCTGAGGTTCCTCAGAGCACTTTAAGGGCCAGGCCAACCCAGGTCCTGACACAGGCTGACCAGCTCTGCAAGGGAGGTTGTCATTTAGGGTCCATGATGCCTTTGGTGTGACTGTGTCCCACACTGCCTTCATCATTCCCCTCAGTCTTCTCAGAAGCAATCTTCTTTTAGGCCCAAATGAGCCAGCATGCTCCCAGAAAGTGGATTTGAGTAGACATGCAGTCAGGATGCCTGGTCAAGTTTCAGCTGTGTGTAGTTCACCGTTCAGTAGATCTCAGCTTCTTACGCATTTCCGCATTGCAACTTACATCCAATCTATATGCATGCTTGAAATTTTATCATATTTCCTCCAAGAACTGTGAAACACTTAATAGGAAGGAAGCTTGTTTCCCTGCAGGCAACTATGTAGATTGCTGTTGGGCCTCCAGGGAAGACCCAAGAAAGAGACAAGTTGACAGGCAAGTAGGCAGTAGAGTATGGAAAAATGGACTCACTTAACTCTGTTCCAAGGGTCTCAAGATCCCAAAGCCTTATAACCCAGCTATGGTTAAAGACAAATGTATTTCATCACAACTGCCTCTCTGCAGTCTTTCCATTCATGCAAATCATAGTGACCATGATTTTCTTCTAGGCCCATAGGAAGCCTGATATAAAACTGACTTAAAGGAAAATCATGAAAGGCCTGGTGCTTTCCATATCCTTTTACAGTCAAATTTGATGCTGAAAAGCAAGGTCTTCTAGGCCATTCCTGACTCTTAAAAAGCTGGTCCCATTGTGTATCATGTCAAAAACATTCTACCAAAATAGTACAATCATACAATAAGGATTGGTAGTATCTCCCATGACTGCATATGAATGTAACTTTTCACTCAATAATCCTATTTATATCAATTTACTTTGAAGACTCATCTTCAAAAATATGAAACAAAATATGCACAAGTTTATTCATTGTAGTATTATTTATAATAACAAAATATTGAGAACAATCTACATGCATATATGCAGAGCAGATTGATAAAATAAGTTGCTATATGTCCATGCAATGGAATAATATGCTGCTATAAAAATGAAAAATATCTATAAATTAATATGGAGTGATATTCAGAGTATTTTAAGTAGAAGACACAGGTAATATGCTATATTTTTGTAAGAAAGTATGTGAAATAAGAATACATAACCATTTTTGTGAAAGAAACATAGGAAGGATAGATCAGAAGTGAATGAAACTGATCATCTGAAGGGGATGAGTTGAAATAAAGAAGAAATGCCAACAAAGAGACAGAGTTGTCTCTAATGTACTGTTTTTATAGTTTTGATTTTTTGGCCCATGTAAATATTTCACTGGTCATGTGTGGATGTGAGAGTTGGACTTTGAAGAAAGCTGAGCACCAAAGAATTGATGCTTTTGAACTGTGGTGTTGGAGAAGACTCTTGAGAGTCCCTTGGACTGCAAGGAGATCCAACCAATCCATTCTGAAGGAGATCAGCCCTGG
>SJYV01028080.1:95277-107483 GCA_006410875.1 Neotragus pygmaeus
ACAAAAAATAAAATTAAATCATCAAATATGCAGAAAGATCCTAAGACTGAATATAAACAGAAAGAAATAAACCCATCCACATATTAAATTGGTAAGATAACTATACAGAAGGAAAAAATCTAATACATATAATTTTTGGTGATAGTAATTTGACTATACTTCTCAATGAGACATATTCTAAAAATTACTGGGAAGAAATTTTAAAACTTCCTAGCAGTATTTTTTTGGTATTGACGTGAATATAATAATTTCAAAATCATTTGCATGTATTACAGCAATGAGCAAAGGAGTAAATATATTGGTATTGTTGAGAACAAGGGAGGTTGAGAACTTGTTGGAGAAAATCATTGTGGAAGAATGTGATACAAAGAAAGAAGGGGAAAAAGAGAGGGAAAATCTGTAGTATTGGATTGGAATTATAGGTGTTAATAGGCTTCCCTGGTGGCTCAGTCAGTAAACAATAATCCGCCTACAATGCAGAAGACCTGGGTTGGATCCCTGGGTTGGGAAGATGCCTTGGAGAAGAGAACTGGCTACCTACTCCAGTATTCTTGCCTGGAGAATTCCATGGTCAGAGGAGCCCAGTTGGCTATAGTCCATGGGTTTATAAAGAGTTGGACATGACTGAGCAACTAACACTTTTACTTTCCACACAATAAAGATAACAAATATTTTCATCATTAAAAAAAAAATTCTACCAGAAACAAAGAATGTAGTAATTGACTTTTTGAATTTGAGAAGTCAAGGCAAAGATATCTTAAATTTTCTATCTAATGCTAAATAGTAGTATTAAATACTAAAGAGTAGAAAGGAACATCGGAGAAGGCAATGGCACCCCATTCCAGTACTCTTGCCTGGAAGGACAAAGGAGCCTGGTGGGCTGCAGTCCATGGGGTCACTAAGAGTTGGACACAACTGAGCGACTTCACTTTCACTTTTCACTTTCATGCATTGGAGAAGGAAATGGCAACGCACTCCAGTGTTCTTGCCTGGAGAATCCCAGGGACAGGGGAGCCTGGTGGGCTGCCGTCTATGGGGTCGCACAGAGTCGGACACGACTGAAGCAAATCAGCAGCAGAAAGGAACAGATGTTTAAGTCTCATTTCTATCTTTTGCTGGATTTTCTTGTCTGTAATATCTTTAATTTAAGATCCATGATGGCTGCTTAACTGGTACGTGTGTATGTGTGAGAGACAGAGGATATAAAAAATAGAAAATGCACTAACATGGTAGCTCTATAGAGTAAGAACTCAACATATGCTCATATGTTCGCTCTCCTTCCTTCACCCATTTTTATTTCTATTATTTTCCTTCCTTCTTAAAATCTCGGGGCCAGAGAACCACCTTCCCAATGATAGATAAGTGCCTTAAGAAGAACTAAAGTTTGTAATCCCATGAACTGTAGTCTTCCAGGTTCCTCTGTCCATGGAATTCTCTAGGCAAGAATACTGGAGTGGGTTGCTATTCCCTTCTCCAGGGAATCTTCCTGACCCAGGGTTTGAACCTGGTTCTCCCACATTGGCAGGCAGATTCTTTACCATCTGAACTGCCAAGGAAGGCAAGAAGAAAGTAGGGGAGTAGAAGCCATGGACAAAAATGTGGGACTACAGTTGTCTCTATGATGACTGTTGCAAACATTTTTGATTGGTCAAATGTCCTGCCATAGAATTTCCCAACCTCAGTACACACTTCTGCTGTTGTCAATGAACCCTCCCCTCATCCCTTCTCTTCCTCCTACCCCCGTCCCATTCCCTTATCAGACTCCTAGGACAGAAAAGTTGGATGCAACCGTTCCCTTCATCTAAAACCTGTCTCCCTCTACCCCTTTCAGAGGAAAGAGGATCAAGGGCAGGCAGTCTGCAGTCTTCCTAGTTCCTTGTCCAAGAACTGGACAGAGGCTCGCTTGTCACCATGGCAAAGCTAAGTGAAACTACTTGATCCCCTATTTTCTTTTAAGTTGCCCACAAGCCACCCAGTTGACTCCTTCACCCTCTTATTCTCCCCTGTTTTCAATAAAATAGAAGGAGAAGCAAAATCTTGGGACTGGTGGGAAAAGTAGAACGGGCCAAAGAGGTCATCTAGTTTGTGAGATCTTAGTACGTGATTAGCTACAGTAGGCCCACAGACTTCATGGGTTTCTTGGGTAGAGTGACCCATACTGGTTGCTGAAGTAAATGCCATAAATAGAACCACAAAGGAGACAGGACAAGCCTTTCCCCATCACCTCTGCTGTGGGCAATAGATGGCAGATGGTTCTCCAGATTGCAAAAGCAGAGGTTTCATTTCTTTGTCCATTGGATTGTGTACTGTTCCAAAAAGAAACTTCCTTTAGTAGGAAAGGGATTCCCTGGTGGTTCAGATGGTAAAGAGTCTGCCTACAATGCGGGAGACCCAAGTTTGATCCCTGGATCAGGAAGATACCCTGGATAAGAAAATTGCAACCCACTCCAGTATTCTTGCCTGAAAAATCCCATGGACAGAGGAGACTGGTTGGCTATAGTCCATAGGTTCACAAAGAGTCAGACATGACCGAGCAACTTCACTCACTTTTCTTAGTAGGAAAGGTTTTGCATTCTAAGGAGAAAAAAATCAGTCGTTTGGGCTTCTCATATATAGGTAGGGCATTGCAGGCAGTCTCCTTACTTGAATGTGTATTTCACATTCAGCAAATATGCAACCTTCTTCTCAAAGTCTTTCCTGTGTCCCCAAGGGAGCTGCTTCTCCTCTGGGAATTGAATGCCCTTGATGTGCACCTCTCCTGCAACAGTTAGCACTTTCTGTCATGTACTCTGCTTTGTGGGTGACTTGTCTCTCCCTCCTGAGGATGGAAGTCATGGCTGGCTTATTTTTGCATTTCTCATAGGCTTTAGTAAAGACTTTTATGACAGGAAATATTNGCATTGGAGAAGGAAATGGCAACGCACTCCAGTGTTCTTGCCTGGAGAATCCCAGGGACAGGGGAGCCTGGTGGGCTGCCGTCTATGGGGTCGCACAGAGTCGGACACGACTGAAGCAAATCAGCAGCAGAAAGGAACAGATGTTTAAGTCTCATTTCTATCTTTTGCTGGATTTTCTTGTCTGTAATATCTTTAATTTAAGATCCATGATGGCTGCTTAACTGGTACGTGTGTATGTGTGAGAGACAGAGGATATAAAAAATAGAAAATGCACTAACATGGTAGCTCTATAGAGTAAGAACTCAACATATGCTCATATGTTCGCTCTCCTTCCTTCACCCATTTTTATTTCTATTATTTTCCTTCCTTCTTAAAATCTCGGGGCCAGAGAACCACCTTCCCAATGATAGATAAGTGCCTTAAGAAGAACTAAAGTTTGTAATCCCATGAACTGTAGTCTTCCAGGTTCCTCTGTCCATGGAATTCTCTAGGCAAGAATACTGGAGTGGGTTGCTATTCCCTTCTCCAGGGAATCTTCCTGACCCAGGGTTTGAACCTGGTTCTCCCACATTGGCAGGCAGATTCTTTACCATCTGAACTGCCAAGGAAGGCAAGAAGAAAGTAGGGGAGTAGAAGCCATGGACAAAAATGTGGGACTACAGTTGTCTCTATGATGACTGTTGCAAACATTTTTGATTGGTCAAATGTCCTGGCATAGAATTTCCCAACCTCAGTACACACTTCTGCTGTTGTCAATGAACCCTCCCCTCATCCCTTCTCTTCCTCCTACCCCCGTCCCATTCCCTTATCAGACTCCTAGGACAGAAAAGTTGGATGCAACCGTTCCCTTCATCTAAAACCTGTCTCCCTCTACCCCTTTCAGAGGAAAGAGGATCAAGGGCAGGCAGTCTGCAGTCTTCCTAGTTCCTTGTCCAAGAACTGGACAGAGGCTCGCTTGTCACCATGGCAAAGCTAAGTGAAACTACTTGATCCCCTATTTTCTTTTAAGTTGCCCACAAGCCACCCAGTTGACTCCTTCACCCTCTTATTCTCCCCTGTTTTCAATAAAATAGAAGGAGAAGCAAAATCTTGGGACTGGTGGGAAAAGTAGAACGGGCCAAAGAGGTCATCTAGTTTGTGAGATCTTAGTACGTGATTAGCTACAGTAGGCCCACAGACTTCATGGGTTTCTTGGGTAGAGTGACCCATACTGGTTGCTGAAGTAAATGCCATAAATAGAACCACAAAGGAGACAGGACAAGACTTTCCCCATCACCTCTGCTGTGGGCAATAGATGGCAGATGGTTCTCCAGATTGCAAAAGCAGAGGTTTCATTTCTTTGTCCATTGGATTGTGTACTGTTCCAAAAAGAAACTTCCTTTAGTAGGAAAGGGATTCCCTGGTGGTTCAGATGGTAAAGAGTCTGCCTACAATGCGGGAGACCCAAGTTTGATCCCTGGATCAGGAAGATACCCTGGATAAGAAAATTGCAACCCACTCCAGTATTCTTGCCTGAAAAATCCCATGGACAGAGGAGACTGGTTGGCTATAGTCCATAGGTTCACAAAGAGTCAGACATGACCGAGCAACTTCACTCACTTTTCTTAGTAGGAAAGGTTTTGCATTCTAAGGAGAAAAAAATCAGTCGTTTGGGCTTCTCATATATAGGTAGGGCATTGCAGGCAGTCTCCTTACTTGAATGTGTATTTCACATTCAGCAAATATGCAACCTTCTTCTCAAAGTCTTTCCTGTGTCCCCAAGGGAGCTGCTTCTCCTCTGGGAATTGAATGCCCTTGATGTGCACCTCTCCTGCAACACTTAGCACTTTCTGTCATGTACTCTGCTTTGTGGGTGACTTGTCTCTCCCTCCTGAGGATGGAAGTCATGGCTGGCTTATTTTTGCATTTCTCATAGGCTTTAGTAAAGACTTTTATGACAGGAAATATTATATATGTACATATGTATGTATACACACACACATAGAGAGAGAGAGAGCATTTACTATCATATATATAAATACACACACACATGCATACATACACAGTAAGGAACAATGACACAGAGGAGAATCATCTCTATGACACCTGTAGGAGTCACCCAAGGTCATATAGACCCTCTAAGGTCCATATCAGTTCAGTTCAGTCACTCAGTCGTGTCTGCCTCTTTGCGACCCCATGAATCACAGCACGCCAGGCCTCCCTTTCCATCACCAACTCCTGGAGTTCACTCAGATTCACATCCATCAAGTCAGTGATGCCATCCAGCCATCTCATCCTCTGTCGTCCCCTTCTCCTCCTGCCCTCTGTCCTTCCCAGCATCAGAGTCTTTTCCAATGAGTCAACTCTTTGCATGAGGTGGCCAAAGTATTGGAGTTTCAGCTTTAACATCATCCCTTCCAAAGAAATCCCAGGGCTGATCTCCTTCAGAGTGGACTTGTTGGATTTCCTCCCAGTCCAAGGGACTCTCAAGAGTCTTCTCCAACATCACAGTTCAATTTGCCACTTTGTGCCACTAATCTTGACAATGCAGAATTCTTATTTTGTAACTCTTTTTTTGTGTGTAACAGATGTTTGTGAGCATCTGTGAGATGTGAACTTCTTCACAACTTCTTCCTCATATCTTTTATATCAACTTAAGTCTCATCCCAATCTTCCTAATAGAGAAAGACCTGACTCCCCTCAAAACCAAACTCCCCAAAGGATGGATGTGTTTCCTGTCTCAATTTCCTCATTTTTTAATCTCACTTTAGTTCCCACATTACAAATGACCCTAAATAAAAGGGTCCTCTTCTCAGCACTCAGCTCTATGCATCATTCCTCCCTGAAGCACTCTTCTTCTGACTCCTATGACACTCTACCAGATTTCCACTCATGTCTCTGTTGACTGATTCTTGATATCCTCTGCTCCTCATCATCTCTACTTCATCTTCAAATGCTGGAGTTCCCAGGCCTCAGTCATGGGTCCTTGTCCATTTTATGTTCTCTTCACACTTTTATCCACACCTAAGGCTGCAATAACACATACCACACAGTTCTCTCAAATTTGCTTTTAAGCAAATCTTCATGCAGTCCAACTCCAAATGCCCTACAAGCTAGAAGACCTTGGCAATCCCACCCATCCCAGTATTGATTAATTATGAATTCTCTCATAGAAACAGAACAGATTGATTGTTGCAAGAGCAGAGGGCAAGGGGCAGGTGGGAAAAGTGAATGAAGATGGCGTAAGATGCAAACTTCCAGTTGTAAAATGAATAAGATCTGGGGATGTAATATATATATGGCAACTATGGTTAATAACACTTTCTTGTACATTTGAAAGTTGCTAAAATTCTTTGAAGTTCTCACCACATAAAAAACAGACCATAACTGTGAGGTGATGGATATGTTAATCAACCCTATGGTAATCATTTTGCTATATATATATATCAAATCGTCATACTGTACACCTTAAGCTGACATAATGTTATATGCGAATTATATCTCAATAAAGCTATAAAGAAAAAGAATTTCTGATTTTTCCAGTGGGATATTGCCCTTGAATGTGTGGCAGAAAAAAATAAACTGTGAGATTGAAACTCTCTAAAATGTGAACAAATAAATAGAGAAAGAACTTATCCAGAGGAAATGTTTTGAGTGTAGAAATAAGAAATCTAGGTGCAGATTATGATCTTTGTATTGCTTTCAGATCCTGTTGGTGCTGTGCTTTCCCACTGCAGAGTGAGGTCCATGTAATGGTCTGTTNGAGAAAGAACTTATCCAGAGGAAATGTTTTGAGTGTAGAAATAAGAAATCTAGGTGCAGATTATGATCTCTGTATTGCTTTCAGATCCTGTTGGTGCTGTGCTTTCCCACTGCAGAGTGAGGTCCATGTAATGGTCTGTTTCACGTGCCTTCACAGGCAAGGATGTGTCTCTTCTGACAGTTAACAGGCCTGGTCTATACAGCTGTCTCCAAACTAACAGCAAGTCCCCTTGCTTATCTCTAGCAATTCAAAAAACTGCCTTTTCCAGTGGATCTATTCATAGCTTGATCAAGACTGTTTTTTAAAAAGAAGATGTATTCTCAAAAAAAAAAAAAAAATTCGTGAGAGAGACTGAGATGGCACACTTAAAAATCATCCAAGCAATTGAGCCTTCTGGAACTTTTTGTTTTGAAACATTTTTGCAGCATGTCTTTAGGTGTGGAGCTTTAATAGTGTGAAACAAGCTCATGGATTTTAAAATCAGTACACGTGTCACAAACACTCAAGTGTCTGGAGCTTTGTGTAGAGCATTTCCCCAAATTCTTTTTTATCCAATGCCTTCTGTTGGCATAAGTGATATGACTGCCATCCTGTTATACTCTGCTCTTTGAAGGCAGGTCATGGATTTTCACCTTTGTATCCTCCATGGCATAAGCACACTGCTTTTTAAATAATAACTCTAAGTGGCTATTTGTTGAAATCAGCAATTTTGCTTTGTATATGGAAGTTCTGCTTCAGCCCTTCTCTGTGGCCTGTTACAGTCACTCAGTCATGTTTGACTCTTCGTGACCCCATGGACTGTATAATCCATGGAATTCTCCAGACCTGAATACTGGAATGGGTAGCCATTTCTTTCTCTAGGGGATCTTCCTAACCCAGGGGTTGAACCCAGGTCGCCCTCATTGCAGGCACATTCTTTACCAGCTGAGCCACCAGGGAAGCCTTCTCTGTGACCTGGGATGTCCCACACAGACTGACCCCAGAAGGATATCTCACTTGGTTTCATCTACCATCTTCACAGCATTGCATGCACTGGACTTCACTGGCTCCCCTCTCTCCATCGGTCCACATCTTTCCTGTATCCTGAGCCATCTGAGATGCTTTCAGTGAAGTGTTGATAGAACATGCTACTCTATGAGAATGTGGTGGTTGCTAATGGGTTCACTTTTTAATTCTCCCAGTTAATATAGTTATAACTAATTGGTTACAATAATGTAGCAACAATAGCAATAGTTACCATTTATTTTAGAAGTGCCTGGCACATAATAGATACACACTAATTATTGACATTTGTAATCACCAGTGACAATGACCATTGTTATTAATAATAGCAAAATGATCATATTGAGCTCATACTGCACTGGGCTGTTGTTCTCTTGCCTATCTCAAAGAAGATATTGGAATTATAGTTATTTTGTGTCCGGGAGTTGATTTGGAGTTACAAGTCACTTAATTTCTTTTTAAAAGCATACAAACTGTGCATACAGGGGTGTGTGTGTGTGTGTGTGTGTGTGTGTACATGCACATGTGTTTCTCTTCACTTCAAAGCAATTTCAAATCTTTGTAGAATGGCAGTTATGTGTGCAGGTTTTGGCACCTAGCTGCGCTTGTGCTTAGTCACTCAGTCATGTCTGACTTTTTGCAACCCCATGGACTGGAGCCTCCACCAGGCTCCTCTATCCATGGGGATTCTCTGGGCAAGAATACTGGAGGAGGTGGCCATGCCCTCCTCCAGAGCCTGGGTTCAAATCCAGCTTTGTCACAAGCTAACTTCTGTGATCTTTGGCAACTTACTTAACCTCTCTTTTTAAAGAATAGCACTTTCACCTTTGTAAAAAGGAATAATTATAGTATCTAGCTCATAGTATTGTGAAGATTAAATGACATAATGAGTGTCTATTGGGTCATACAATAGCACTCACTAGTGTACATTGCTTTTCTTTTTATTATTCAGTTCAGTTCTGTCGCTCAGTTGTGTCCGACTCTCTGCGACCCCATGAATCGCAGCACACCAGGGCTCCCTGTCCATCACCAACTCCCAGAGTTCACTCAGACTCACGTCCAACAAGTCCGTGATGCCATCCAGCCATCTCATCCTCTGTCGTCCCCTTCTCCTCCTGCCCCCAATCCCTCCCAGCATCAGAGTCTTTTCCAATGAGTCGACTCTTTGCATGAGGTGGCCAAAATACTGGAGTTTCAGCTTTAGCATCATTCCCTCCAAAGAAATCCCAGGGCTGATCTCCTTCAGAATGGGCTGGTTGGATCTCCTTGCAGTCCAAGGGACTCTCAAGAGGCTTCTCCAACACCACAGTTCAAAAGCATCAGTTCTTCAGCACTCAGCCTTCTTCACAATCTAACTCTCACATCCATACATGACCACAGGAAAAAAACTATTACTGTTATTTTTAAAGAACTGGAAAATACAGAAAAGGAAAAAAGAAAATAGTTACATACAATTCCATTTTTATAACCATCAGTAACGTCCCAGACTATATGCTTCAGATCTTTTTCTGTTTATAGATATGCCTATGTTCAGTTTTTGTAAAATTAGAAATTATTATATATCACCACTTTATAAGTTTACTTTTCTTTGCCTAATATATACTCTTGTATGTTGTATTGAGTTTCATATTAGTTCATTATATGTGTGTTCTGTAATTTATTCATTGGACATTTAGATTGCTTTGAATTTTTCACTCATGAATACCAGTAATGTGAAATAATCTAATTACCTTTTGGGTTGTATTCAGATTAATTTCTTGGAAATTTATAGAAAATCATTTAATAAGCTATAGATATAAAACATTTACTACTTTTAAATAAATTGGCAAATTGGCTTTTATAAAAATTTTAATTGTATTTTCATAGATAATATATGACGTTTCTAGTTTCCAGGTAACCTTGCCAAGCCAGTATAATATATGCATGCATATATCTTATCTCACCCAATCTAATGACTTCTATTGGGCAATATGGGGCAAGTTGTTTTAATTCTGAGCCTCAGATTCCTAACCTGTAAAATCAACTGATGAGAATAGAATTCAGAAATACAGTCACAGGCTTTAAAGTTGATATTGATTCCAGAGCCTCTCCCTGCTCCATATTGGAAGTGTAGCTCAAATGAGAAAAGACCGCAGTGAAGTCGGGTTAAGACCAGATGAGGCTGAGGGGATGACTGTCAGCGAGCATCTCCCTAGTGCTCTCGTGACTGCTCCGAATGCCTCAGTGTTTATCAATGTTCATCAGACATGCATATTCTAACTCACAGGGTGAGGTGCATAGCATATATAATTAAAATCTCTTTNAGCTTGAACATCTAGAAGTTCACGGTTCATGTATTGCTGAAGCCTGGCTTGGAGAATTTTGAGCATTATTTGACCAGCGTATGAGATGAGTGCAATGTGCGGTAGTTTGAGCATTCTTTGGCATTGCCTTTCTTACAGTAATTAATCGTCTGTGTATTATTTTGCCACAGATGTGTTCTTGCTGTCATGTATCTGTTTGTTTGCTAGTTCTTGTGATCCAAATTTTATTTTTATCTGCTCAAATCCATTACATTTTTTCTTTATGACATGTCTTAGGAAATTCAATCAAAACCATAATTATAAAAAATAACCCAACATAATTTCTTCAGATACATTATATTTTTTCTAGTTTTCTTTTTCATTAGTCTGTAATTTATTTTTGTTGTATGAGTTGAATATCAGCTTTCTTTTATTCCAAATCAATGATTAAAAACTTTATCAGGTAAGTCATTCTTTCCTCTATGTAATGGAACAGAATCTCTAACATATATCTAGTTCCCATACATTCTCAAGCTTATTTTGGGATCTCTGTTCAACTCTGTTCTTTGCTTGCCTATTTCTTTTCTCAGTCCAGGCATTTATTGAAAATTTCAAGATCTGGAATAGGACCAGTCCTCTTCTATGACATGTGGTCATCAATATTTTCGTTATGCATGATTCTTTAACACAGAACCAGACATCTGTACCTGCTTCTCCAGATTCGCTTGACTCTTTATCTTGGGAGCTGGGCATCTGTGGACTGCTTCACCCTGAATCTCTTGCCTCTTGTTTCCATTTGAGTTTGGCCAGTGAGAGGTACCAACAGGAGACTAGAGGAAAGATATGGCATTTGTTCACTCAGCTCCTTTCCAGCAGGGCTACAGTTCACAGTCCTCGATCCTCAGTACTTCCATCCAATAAAACCATAGATCTCCTTGGGTGGTCCTCTCCCATAGCTGTAGTTGAAACTCTGTTCTCTACTCCCTCCCCTTTCCCATCTGTTTAGGACTCAGAATGGTAATATGAGTCCCAAGGGCTTCACCATCTCCTGTGGCTTTTAGATCACCCTACCAAAACCTTGGTAAATTATCTCTTCATTAAACTTTCCTCAATTACCCATTTGAATGTGCCATCTGCTTTCTGCCAGAAAGCTAATTATATGCAAAGGAACTGTGGAATTGAACCCAGGAGATAGCATTGGGACTAGAATTGGAAACATGTTAATTGCAAATACTAATTTGGGAAGGATTTATATGCTTGTTAGTAAATCTTCCCCTCAGGAACATCATCACTTTTTATTTGTCCTTCAGTGAATGTTTTTCTTTATACAATTTTGTTAACATTTTAGTTTGTTAGTTTATTCCTAAGGAGAGTATGATTAATGCTGCTATTGAGATTAATACATTTTTAAAATTTCCATTCTAAAAGAGTTTTGTAACTATAAAGGAAAGTCATTAAATTGTATCTTTATCATATATCCCAGTAACTTACTGTATCCTCTTGTTATTGATAATAGTCCTTTTTTCTGATTTGTGGAATTTTCTAGGCATACAAACAAATTATATGAAAGTCATAGTAGTTTTATTTCTTATTTTCAAATACTGATACAACTTACTTCATTCCTTTGTTATGTTGCATGAACTAGAAATACAAAATAAAATTGAAAATAGTGATTTATAGAAAGCAACATTCCCTGGTATTTTATCTTAAAATCAACAGCTTCAGTATTTTATCATTCATTAGAATTTTCTTTCTTTTTTTTTTTTTTTTGGAAAACANAAGCCTGGTGGGCTGTCGTCTATGGGGTCACACAGAATCAGACACGACTGAAGCAACTTAGCAGCAGCAGCAGCAGCAGCAATGTATGACATGTGTTCTGCACGGCCTTGCAAATGCAGAATTCTGTTACAATTTTTAATTTAATCAGTTCTAATGAGATGATTGAAACTGGAGCCGATTATACAGAGTGAAGTAAGCCAGAAAGAAAAACACCAATACAGTATCAGTTCAGTTCAGTCGCTCAGTAGTGTCCGACTCTTTGCGACCCCATGAATTGCAGCACGCCAGGCCTCCCTGTTCATCACCATCCCCCGGAGTTCACTCAGACTCATGTCCATCAAGTCCGTGATGCCATCCAGCCATCCCATCCTCGGTCTTTGCCTTCTCCTCCTTCCCCCAATCCCTCCCAGCATTAGAGTCTTTTCCAATGACTCAACTCTTCTCATGAGGTGGCCAAAGTACTAGAGTTTCAGCTTTAGCATCATTCCTTCCAAAGAAATCCCA
>SJYV01028080.1:111610-136387 GCA_006410875.1 Neotragus pygmaeus
GGACACGACTGAAGCGATTTAGCAGCAGCAGCAGCAGCAGCTGCAGAGTGGAGTATGGGGACACACCACTTCATAATCCAGGTCTGGAGATGACTGGCCATGAAGTCATTGCTGGACCATTTCCGGCTACTGTCTCCCAGTGTCAGGGAAATGTAGAAGTCCTTTGGCATCCTTAGAAACAAGGCCTGCAGATAAAGTGTTTTGAACCCATCAGTAACTTCTAGTTTGTTAGGGTTGCTGGATACTTTGTTTTTCATGGTCAAGTCCCACTTTAGGTCACCTTTGAACACATCTGCATGTTGAAAAGCACTGTATCCATTGTTTCTTAGTTCCAGTGCTCATGGCCAAGTTGTTGCAGTCTATGGAATGACTCAGCCAGCTCCGAGCACAAGCTTTGTTCCTCCTGTGACTAGTGATCATTCCTGAGGTTATGTTTACATGACACAGGAAAAGTGATTGAAATAGAAAAAAAATATGTAGCTCAGTAAGATGGCTATTAATCTGTATCATATCAAACAGCTGAGCAGACTGAGTTTTTTAAAATACAGAATTGACTCACAGCCATAAAGAGAATCTTGAGAACCAAGTCCACTTTTCAAGCCTGGCACAGACTAGCTGTGCAACTTTGGGCACCATTTTACCTCTCTAGATTTTATGGGTTCCTGGAAGTGGAAGAAATTCTATCTCATCTTTCCAACCACTTCATTTTACAGATGAAGAAACTGACTTTTCATCTGTAAAATGAAAAGTTTTGAGTAGAGCCTTTTGCAGCTCTAACATTTTGTGATTCTTAAGAATTTCTGTGAGTTTTTTTTTTAGTTTAAAATGAGTTTTTTTTGTTTTTGTTTTTAGTAGTAGTTCAAAGTGAAGCTAAATCCCTTTACCCAGACATTTTGGAGTTCTAACCCAAACTCAGCAAATGTTAGAGAAGATCTTGGCTCAGATGGTAAAGTGTCTGCTACAAAGTGGAAGACCCAGGTTCAATCCCTGGGTCAGGAAGATCCCCTGGAGAAGAAAATGGCACCCCACTCTAGTACTCTTGCCTGGAANTTCTAACCCAAACTCAGCAAATGTTAGAGAAGATCTTGGCTCAGATGGTAAAGTGTCTGCTACAAAGTGGAAGACCCAGGTTCAATCCCTGGGTCAGGAAGATCCCCTGGAGAAGAAAATGGCACCCCACTCTAGTACTCTTGCCTGGAAATCCCATGGATGAAGGATCCTGGGAGGCTACAGTCCATGGGGTCGCAAAGAGTCAGACACAACTGAGCGACTTCACTTTCACTTTACTTTCACATATCAGAGACCCACAGATGAACAGAAATACTTAAGCTCCCTTCTATTCTGGGAATTAATTGTTATATTAAAACACACTGAGTATACTCTCTGCTAAATTGTTACAGTTTAAGATCTTCAACAACCTTTAAACACCTAGTTAATCTTATCCCACAATTACACATTTATTGCCTAAATTATTGTGACTCACTAATGAGAACCTATGCTTGCTCTCCAGGTCTGATTTTTCTTGGCCTTCTTTAAATTAATTCTTTCCCATTTAGCCTTAGCTAAATCCTAGCTAGGTGTTATTAACTATCCATATTTTTCTTTTATAGATGCATATTTAGACTTAAATCTAATTCTTCCTCCATGTTTCCAACTCTCTTCAGCCAATTTTCAGTTTACCTCCAGTTAGGATGATTTGGCTGTTATTTGATTGATTAACTTCCTCCTTTCCTCTCTGATGAAGGTCTTACTAATGATGTAAAGGTCATCAGCATCCCTTAACAGAAAGAGTGGATAAGTAGAGGCAGAGCCCCCAAAGAGTCTGTGTATAAGAAATTGCAGGATAGAGGAAGAGAGAAGTACTTAGAGGGCTTGGTCACTGAACTAGCTCATCTTCATTTGTGTCCCATATGTGTGTGCTCAGTTATTAGGTCATGTCTGACTCTTTGTCACCCTATGGACTATAGTCCACCAGGCTTCTCTGTCCATGGAATTTCACAGGCAAGAATACTGGAGTGGGTTACTATTTCCTCCTATAGGGGATTTTCCCCATCCAGGGATCAAACCTGCATCTCCTGTGTCTCTTGCATTAGCTGATGAATTCTTTACCACTGAGCCACCTGGGAAGCCTCAGGTTTATTTAGACAATAATAACAGGAGGATGAGGAAGGGAAGAGAAACAACTCATAACATGGCAATATTGCAGAGTAAAATTCTCAGCAACTGGAAATAGATGCCATAGTTAATATCCTTTACTTTACAAATGGTCAAAGCCTATCAGGAAACCCTCTGACCTGATATTATCTTCCTCTTTCCTCATTGACTTGAGTTCCAGTTTGGTAAATTTAGATTATCCAAGATAATGATTTTTAGGTGAGACAGAGAGGTCATCAATGTATGTAAAGACACTTGGGAATCACAATGTATCTGTGTGCTATTCTTTGAACATGTCAGTCTTATTTTTATTTAGTGACTAGTCAATTTACTGGAGAAGGCAATGACACCCTACTCCAGTACTCTTGCCTGGGAAATCCCATACACAGAGGAGCCTGGTAGGCTGCAGTCCATGGGGTCGCTAAGAGTTGGGCACAACTGAGCGACTTCCCTTTCACTTTTCACTTTCATGCATTGGAGAAGAAAATGGCAACCCACTCCAGTGTTCTTGCCTGGAGAATCCCAGAGACAGTGGGCCCCCGTCTATGGGGTCACACAGAGTCAGACACGACTGAAGCCACTTAGCAGCAGTAGCAGTCAATTTACAATATTATATTAGTTTCAGATGTACAACAAAGTGATTCAATATTTTATATATTATACTCCATTTAAAATTATTGCAAAATAGCAGTTACATTTCCCTGTGCTGTACAATATATCCTTGCTGTTATTTTATACATATTAGTTTGTATCTCTTAATACCATACTTATATCTCGCCCTTCCTCCCTTTTTCCTCACTGGTAAAAACTAGTTTGTTCTCTCTCACCTGTTTTATTTTTTAAACTGTACCTATAAGTGATAATATGGGCTTCCCCGGCGACTCAGACAGAAGAGAATCTGCCTGCAATGCAGGCGATCTGGGTTCAATCCCTGAATTGGGACAATCCTCTGGAGGACGGCATGGCAACCCACTCCAGTAATATGACCTGGAGAATCCCCATGGACAGAGGAACCTGACCGGCTATAGTCCATGGGGTCGGAAAGAGTCAGACATGACTGAGCAACTAATCACATAAGGGATAACATAGTGTATTTGTCTTTCTCTGACTAATTTCACTAAGCAGGATACCCTGTAGGTCCATCCACATTGCTGTAAGTGGCAGAAAATTTCTGATGGCCAAGTAATAATCTGTTGGGTATATAAACCACAGCTTCTTTAACTATTTATCCATAGCTGGACACTTAGGTTGCTTCCATAACTTGGCTATTGTGAATAATTGTGTTATAGATATTGAGGTACATGTATCTTTTGGAATTAGTGTTTTCATTTTCTTTGGATATATACCCAGCAGTGGGATTGCTGGATCATATATAGTTCTACTTTTAGTTTTGGAATAATCTTCTATACTGTTTTCCATAGTGGCTGCAACAATTTACAATTCCACCAGCAGGATACTAGAGTTCCCTTTTCACCACATCCTTGCCAACATTTGTTATTTGCAGAATTTTTGATGACAGCCATTTTGGCAGGTGTGAGATGATAACTCATTGTAATTTTGATTTGCATTTCTCTGGTGATTAGCATTGATGAGCATTTTTTCATGTACCTATTGGCCATCTGTATATCTTCTTGGAAAAAAAATGTCTATTCAGGTCTTCTACTCATTTTTTAATCAGGTTGTTTGCTTTTTGATATTGAGTTATATGAACTATTTATTTATTTTAGATATTAACCCCTTATTGGTCATATCATTTGCAAATATTTCTCCCATTCAGTAGATAGTTCTCTTTTTGTCAGTGTTTACTGTTGAAAGCTGTTAAGTTTAATTAGGTCCCACTTGTTTAGTTTTACTTTTATTTGTTTTGCCTTAGAAAACAGATCCAAGAAAATTTTGCTAAGATTTATGTAGAAGAGTGTTCTACCTATATTCTTTTCTAGAATTTTCATGGTTTACATCCTTATATTTAAATCTTTAATTCACTTTGAGTCTGTTTTTGAATATGGTCTGAGGAAATGTTCTAATCTCATTGCCTTCCTTGTAACTGTCCAGTTTTTCCAGCACCACTTACCGAAGACACTATCTTTGACCAATTGTATACTCTTTCCTCCTTTGAATTGAAGTCACCGACTCAATTCCAAAGTGTCTGACTCTCTTCAAACCCATGGACTGTAGCCTACAGGGCTCTTCTGTTCATTGGATTTTCCAGGCAACCGTACTGGAGTGGGGTGCCATTTCCTCCTCCAGGGAATCTTCCCAACCCAGGGATCGAAGTTGGGTCTCCTGCATTGCAGGCAGACACTTTACCATCTGAGCCAGCAGGGTGCCTCCTTTATCATAAATTAATTGGCTCTAAGTGTATGGGTTTATTTCTGAACTATCTGTTCTTTTCCATTGATCTATGAGTGTGTTTATGTGCCAGTACTATGCTATTTTGATTACTGTAGTTTTTTGTAGTCTGAAGTCAGAGAGTGTGATACCTCTAGTTCTTTTTTTTCTCAAAATTGCTTTGACAATTCTGGATCTTTGTGATTCCATATAAAATTTACAATTATTTGTTCTAGTAAAAATGCCATGGGTTTGTTAATAGGGATTGCATTAAATCACTGCTTCAGATGGCTATTTTAACAATATAACCTCTTCTAATCCAAGAGTATGAGATATCTTTCCATTTAGTTATATCATTTTCAAATTCTTTCATCAATGTTTTATAGTTTACAGGGTATAGATATTTTACCACCTTGATTTAGTTTATTCCTAGATATTTTATTCTTTTTGATGTGATTTTAAACAGTATTATTTTCTTGCCTTCTCTTTTTGATAATTCATTACTGATATGTAGAAAAATAAACACATTTCTGTATATTAATCTTGTAACTCTATTAAATTCATATATTAGTTCTAATAATTTGGAGGCTTTAGGATTTTCTGATAGAGTAAGATTTCTCATGATAGAGTAACATGTCATCTGCAAATGTGACTATTATACTCTTTCCTTTCCAATCTGGATGACTTTAATTATTTTTCTCTTCTGGTTACTACGGCTAGGACTTTCAATACTGGGTTAAATAGAAGTGGTGAAAGTGGACATCCTGTCTTTTTCCTGATGTTAAAGGAAAGACTTGAAGCTTTTCACCTTTGAGTATGATGTTATCTGGGACACACTAGAGGCAGAGTCTGGCTGCTGCCTCTGGGCATTTGCATTTGTTGTCTCTTTCTCCTCAATTTCTTCAGGTCTTTGCTCAAATATCACCTCAATGAGATCTTCTCTAATCATCCTATAAAAAAATCACACCCTTCATTTCCCCCCAACTCAGTTAACCCCAAATCATTGTGTTTCCCCACATTTTCCTTGACTTACATTCTTATACAGCACTAATCACTATTGATCCACTATTTGTTTCATTTCCTTATTTTTCCTTATGTTTTGTCCCCTTTGAAAGAGAAGCTTTTTTTTTTTCTATTTTTTCTGTTGTTTTCACTCTTCTAACTCTAGTATTTAGAATAATGGGTTTTCAGTGAATGTTTATTAAATTGATGACTTAATAAATTTATGGAAGAAACTGCTAAAGTGTGGAGCTTGAAAGGGTATCTCTTCTCAAATATGAAATGTGAAGCAGTTGAATATCCCAGCTCACTGTTGGAGATAAGGAGTCTCATGGCCCCAGGAGGGACAGTGACTCAAAATGAAGGTCGAATTCCTAGCACATAGCTGAACTTCAAGCACAAGCTGGGTAGAAATATTAGTTTCTGCCCTCAAAAAAAAAATATACATATATATATATACACACACATATATTCAACTAAAACAAAAATATGTGTCTTTATTCTTGTTCAACCATACAGCCAGTATTTATTTCCCCTTTTTCATTGTTGTTCAGTGGTTTAACACGTTCCAGAAAGCACCAAGCCATAGGCTGTAGACTTGCAGAAGCAGTTATAATAGTGGATTTTTTTTTTCAGTCAGAAGATGTCCAAAATAGGAGATTCGTTTAGGAAAAGGAAGAACTCAGCACAATACCTTAAATATTAATCACCCAGAAGATGCCAGAAACTCATGCTGGTATTTACAGGACTAACATTTCTTCCAAGGTCTGCAGGAAGCCATTTGTTCAGGCACACGTGGACTGTGCATTATTTCACTTCATCAATTTTCCTGTTTCCTATTTGGATTAAAACATCTTCATTTTATATGATGCAACTGCATTGAGATTCAAATACAGCTGTGGTATTCTAAATTCCACAAGTATTAGTCCAGTATTTAAAACTAGAAAAGAATTCTTCCTTTGTAGAGTAGTCCTATTTTCTCTCAATAAAATTAATCCAGGTTGTCCTGATTTAGGTAACCTCAGACAGGGCCTACTCGAGTGTTCCTGTGTCCAACACGGTGGCCAGAAGTCACATGTGGCTACTTGAAATGACACTGGTCAAAACTGACAGACTGTATATATAAAATACACCCTAGATTTCAAAAACTTAATGTGAAAAAAGTAAAATATGTCACTGATAATTTTTATAGTGATTATATTTTGAAATTATAACATTAATTGAATATTGAGTTAAATAACATATACTATTAGAATTCAGTTCAGTTGCTCAGTGGTGTCTGACTCTTTGAGACCCCGTGGACTGCAGCATACCAGGCTTCCCTGTCCATCACCAACTCCCAGAGATTGTTCAAACTCATGTCCATAGAGTCGGTGATACCATCCAACCATCTCATCCTCTGTTGTCCCCTTCTCCTCCTGCCTTCTATCTTTCCCAGAATCAGGGTCTTTTCCAGTGAGTCAGTTCTTCACATGAGATGATGAAAGTACTGGAGTTTCAGCTTCAGCATCAGTCCTTCCAATGAATATTCAGGACTGATTTCCTTTAGCATGGACTGGTTGGATATCCTTGCAGTCCAAGAGACTCTCGAGTCTTCTCCAACACCACAGTTCAAAAGCATCAATTCTTCGGTGCTCTGCTTTCTTAATAGTCCAACTCTCAGATCCATACATGGCTACTGGAAGAACCATACCTTTGACTATATGGACCTTTGTTGACAAAGTAATGTCTCTGCTTTTTAATATGCTGTCTAGGTTGGTCGTAGCTTTTCTTCCAAGGAAAGAGGAAAGAAAGAAAGTGAAGTCGCTCAGTCGTGTCCGACTCTTTGTGATCCCATGGACTGTAGTCTACCAGGCTCCTCAGTCCATGGTATTTTCCAAGCAAGAGTACTGGAGTGGGTTGCCATTTTCCTTCTCCAGGGGATCTTCCCAACCCAGGGATTGAACCCAGGTCTCCCACATTGCAGGCAGATACTTTACCATCTGAGCCACCAGGGAAGCGCTCTCTTCCAAGGAACAAGTATCTTTTAATTTCATGGTTCCAGACACCATCTGCAGTGATTTTGGAGCCCCCAGAAATAGTCTCTCACTGTTTCCATTGCTTCCCCATCTATTTGCCATGAAGTGATGGGACTAGATGCCATGATCTTAGTTTTCTGAATGTTGAGTCTTAAGCCAACTTTTTCACTCTCCTCTTTCACTTGCATCAAGAGGCTCTTTAGTTCTCCTTTGCTTTCTGCAATAAGGGTGGTGTTATCTGCATATCTGAAGTTATTGATATTTTTCCCAGCACTCTTGATTCTAGGCTGTGCTATTAGAACTAATTTTGCCCATTTCTTTTTACTTTTTTAAGGTGGTCACTATATAATTCTGAATTACATATATGGCTTACATTGTATTTTTATCAAACAGCACTGCTATAGAGCAATATAGATAGGGAACTGTTTTAAGACAAAAGTATGATTTTTCCCAGGTTTGTTAAGATATTATTGACATGTAACATATGTACTTTAAAGTGCATAGGATGATGATTTGATATTCATATGTATCATGAAATAATTATCACAATATGATTAGTTAACACCTCTATCCCCTCACATAATTACCTTATGCGTTTGTGTGTGTGCGGGGGTATCATTCAAGATCTACTTTCTTAACAATACTCAAGACTATAATATAATATTGTTAACTATATTCACTGTGTTGTATCTTAGACCCCCAGAACTTATTCATCTTATCATTGAATATTTATACCTTATCTCCCCTTTTCCAGACCCTGGCAACCACCGTTCTACTCTCTGTTTCTATGAGTTCAGCTTTTTTCCATTTCACACAAAATGTGTTCCTTAATAGAAATTCCACAATTTAAAATTGAGCAGAAAAATTAAGCACATGTAAACACACTGCACAAATTATGACTTTTGGTGAAATACAGGCACTTTATTTTTACAAGATTGAACTAATATGTCTGAAATTTTCTTTGCAAAGTCTCTTTTCTTGATCTTATTTTTCTTCTCCAACACATAATAACCCATAAACTAGTTCACACCCATGTTTCAGAAGCAAAGCAAAAAGAAATGAGTAAATATCTGTCTGATTTTAAATATCACACAACAAGCTCTGACTTGAGAGAATCAGATTAAATAAATTCCTGCCCAAATGTCTCAATTGTGTTCCTTTCCCTTAGTAGGACATAAATAATAAGTTCTCAAAGTCTGACATTCTGAGTTGTTTTTTTAATGCCCATTACTGTTTTGCTTTATGTAGCCTGTCAGAAACTCAAGAAACTTGCCATTTATTTTGTTAGCTCTGTTTCAAAGTAATTTGATGCATTTAATGTCCCTAAATTGGCAGGACTCAATATCAGGAATAAATATTTATCCCAAAGTAATAAAGAGGCTACCTGTGCAGCCAGTTGGTAAAATACAGTTGTTATTCTTTTTATTAAATTTAAAAATCAGGTTGATGTAAATTATTAGTTCAGTACTCCAATTAAGGTCAAAATAAACATAGTGCTTAATAGAATCCATTGGTTTTTCTTTTTTCGTTTTGTTTTGCCCATGCCATGTGGCTTGTGGGATCGTAGTTTCCCTAACCAAGGATGAAACCTGGGCCCTCTCCAGTAGAAGCGCAGAGTCTTAACCACTGGACTATCCGGGAGTGCCTGAGAATCCATTTCCTTATTGACTTTCCTAGTGGCTCGGATGGCAAACAGTCTACCTGCAGTACAGGAAACTCAGGTTTAATCCCTGGGCCAGAAAGATCCCCTGGAGAAGGGAATGGCAACCCACTCCTGTATTCTTGCTAGAGAATTCCATGGACAGAGAGTCTGCCAGGCCAGCATCCATAGGGTCACATAGAGTCAGACAATACTGAGTGACTTTCACTTTCATCTCTTTTTAAATAATATTTAATGACTAGAAATAAGAAAGCATCTACAGATGTATCAAAGTACAGAAGGTCTAGCGAGTTTTGCACAATGTACAGTAAATATTTATTGAATAAATGCAATGGTCATTGAATATTGGTTAGAAACACTGTCCATGGCATTTTAAATCCCCATTCTCTCTGACCCATTTGAGCCCCAGTTAATGATAATAATAAGACTTATTTTAAAGGTTCTTTATAAGAATTAAATGAGATGACAATTTTAAAACTGTTGTCATTTTTATGCCATTCTAAGCTAAAGCTGCTATTTTACCATCAGCAAGCAAAACATGCAATTTTTGCTTATTTTCCTAGTAATAGTAATGGCTTTCCATAAATCTACATACTTATTTAGTTACTTCCCTTGATGACTCATTTGTTCACGAGTTGGGAGTGTAATATATATAATATGGGTATTTTGCCTTGGATAAAACACAAATTTGGGTCCAAAAATGGTATGGACCTAACAGAAGTAGAAGATGTTAAGAAGAGGTGGCAAGAATACACAGAAGAACTATGCAAAAAAGATCTTCACGATCCAGATAACCACGATGGTGTGATCACTGGACTAGAGCCAGACATCCTGGAATGTGAAGTCAAGTGGGCCTTAGGAAGAATCATTATGAACAAAGCTAGTGGAGTTGATGGAATTCCAGTTGAGCTATTTCAAATCCTAAAAGATGATGCTGTGAAAGTGCTGCCCTCAATATGCCAGCAAATTTGGACAACAACTCAGCAGTGGCCACAGGACTAGAAAAGGTCAGTTTTCATTTCAAATCCAAAGAAAGGCAATGCCAAAGAATGTTCAAACTACCACACAGCATTCATCTCACACGCTAGCAAAGTAATGTTCAAAATTCTCCAAGTGAGGCTTCAACAGTATGTGAACTATGAAATTCCAGATGTTCAAGCAGGATTTAGAAAAGGCAGAAGAACCAGAGATCAAATTGCCAACATCCGTTGGATCATCAAGAAAGCAAGAGAATTCCAGAAAAACATCTACTCTGCTTTATTGACTACACCAAAGCCTTTGACTGTATGCATCATAACAAACTGTGAAAAATTCTCAAAGAGACAGGAATAACAGACCACCTGACCTCCCTCCTGAGAAATCTGTAGGCAGGTCAAGAAGAAACAGTTAGAACTGGAAATGGAACAACAGACTGGTTCCAAATAGGGAGAGGAATATGTCAAGGATGTATATTGTCACCCTGCTTATTTAACTTACGTGCAGAGTACATCATGTGAAATGCCAGGCTGCATGAAGCACAAGCTGGAATCATGGGAGATTGCTAGGAGAAATATCAGTAACCTCAGATATGCAGATGACACTACACTTATAGCAGAAAGCAAAGAAGAACTAAAGAGCCTCTTAATGAAAGTGAAAGAGGAGAGTGAAAAAGCTGTCTTAAAACTCAACATTCAGAAAACAAAAATCATAGCATCTGGTCCCATCACTTCATGGCAAATAGTTGGGAAAACAATGGAAACAGAGAGACTTTATTTTCTTGGGCTCCAAAATCACTGCAGATGGTGACTGTAATTATGAAATTAAAAGATTCTTGTTCCTTGGAAGAAAAGCTATGACCAACCTAGACAGCATATTAAAAAGCAGACATTACTTTGCTGACAAAGGTCCATATAGTCAAAGCTATGTTTTTTCCAGTCAACACTGAAATCAGACTGAATATATTCTTCGCAGCCAAGGATGGAGAAGCTCTATACAGTCAGCAAAAACAAGACTGGGAGCTGACTGTGGCTCAGATCATGAATTCATTATTGCCAAATTCNAGCTATGTTTTTTCCAGTAACCATGTATGGATCTGAGAATTGGACTATAAAGAAAACTGAGCACTGAAGAATTGATGCTTTTGAACTGTGGTGTTGGAGAAGACTCTTGAGAGTCTCTTGGACTGCAAGGAGATCCAACCAGTCCATCTTAAAGGAAATCAGTCCTGAATATTCATTGGAAGGACTGATGCTGAGGCTGAGATTCCAATATTTTGGCCACCTGATGCAAAAGCTGACTCATTGGAAAAGACCCTGATTCTGGGAAAGATAGAAGGCAGAAGGAGAAGGGGACAACAGAGGATGAGATGGTTGGATGGCATCACCATTTTGATGGACGTGAGTTTGAGCAAGTTCCAGGAGTTGGTGATGTACAGGGAAGCCTGGCATGCTGCAGTGCATGGGGTCACAAAGAGTTGGACAAGACTGAGCAACTGAACTGAACTGAAAACACAAATATATTTTTAGATTTATATTTCACAGGTAGAAGATAGCAATCTGTGAATGCAAATGCCAGACCTTGTCATGTATCCCCATGTATATTGGTATGCATATCTGTAGTTACGGACATTATTTTCACATGACCATGAAGTGATTATCAAACCTGCAAAATTTCCCATAATCCAGTGACATTATCTAAAACCCAGTCCATATTCACTTTCTCTAATTTTTTCCTTTTACTTTAATCAGAGCTTCACATTTGACTTCTAAGTATTATACATCTGCATTCTCTTTTAGTCCAGGACAGTGATTCCCTCTTTCATGCCACCACTTTTTGGGCTCTTGAGTTATTAAGGATGTTGGTCAGCTGTATAGGATGTCCCACAATCTAGATTTGTATATTACCTTACCACAAGTGGCATTTTATTTTTCCTATATTTCTTTTTTGAGAGTTAGTTCAAAAAAATCTTGATTAGATTCAGGTTAACCAGTTTTTCCAAAAATACTACATAGGGGGTTCTGTATAGCTTATGTTGCATCACATCAAAAGTTATACATTCTCTGGTGTTGACTTTTAGTGACCAGTTGGGTTCAAGTGGTCATAACCTGATGCCATGTGATTAAAAACTTGCAGTGTGGATATTACCCTGAATTATCTGGGTTGCCTCAAGCTTCTCACCTGCAAGCATGCTTCGGCTTGTCTGACTCTTTGCAGCTCTGTGGACAGTAGGCTGCCAGGCCCCTCTGTCCATAGAATTTTCCAGGCAACAATACTGAAGTGGGTTGCTATTTCCTCATCCAAGGGATCTTCCTGACCCAGAGATTGAAACCTTGTCTTCTGCATCTCCTGCATTGGCAGGAGGATTCTTCTGCCACTAAGTCACCTGGGAAGCCCCATCACACGGGTCTGTAAAAGCTAGAGAACCTTTCCTGGCTATGATCAGGGATAGATGTGACTATGGAAGACATACAGAGTGAACAATTTTCTGGTTTTGAAGATAAAGAAAAGGGGCTATTGACCAAGGAACGTGGAGAGGGGTCTCTAGAAGCTGAAAAGGACAAGGAAACCAATTCTTCTTCAGAACCTCCAGAAAGTCTTGCTGACACCTTGACTTTATCCCATGGAGACTCATGTTAGACTTTTGACACCCAGACCATGAGAGAATCCATTTCTGTTGTTTTAAGCCACTGAGTTTGTGATAGTTTGTTACAGCAACAATAGAAAACTAATTTTTAAGTGTTATGAAACATATAACTAGATTTAAATATCTTGAATTATCTCATGAAACTTTTATAGCTTCTTTCTTAGACCAAATATCAAGATAATATCTCCACATTCCTTTTAGATGATATAAGGAATTCCTTTGAGATGACATAATGAATAATTTGAAATAATAAAAGTGTAGGATATTTTTGCAGAAAGAGGCTTTAGAAATCATTTAATGTAACCTTAACTTTACAAAAGACAGAACTAAGGTTTAGAGGTGAATGACTTTATCCTAAGACAGTCATGTCAAAACAACATTATCAGTTCAATTCAGTTCAGTTCAGTTGCTCAGTCGTGTCCGACTCTNGAGCAGGCTGGGATGTAAGAGATCTGGCACTGGCCCAAGATGACCATGATGAGGGAGAAAGAGATGGGAAGTTGGAAGCCTGGTTCTGGACCCAGCTCTGATGATTTTTTGTGTATCTCTGGGCAAGTGCTTGACTTTTTCTGAGCCTCAGTTTCCTCAAATTTCCAAAGCAGGTGTTTAGTCGCTAAGTCGTGTCTGACTCTTTTGCGACCCTTTGGGCTGTAACCCGCCAGGCCGCTCTGACCCTGTCTCTTATACACATCTCCCCCCTTGTCCGCACGTGGCAGTTGTCACAGGGCTCGGCGCCAGCGTGGGGACAGTACCCGAAGGGTGGGGCGCGGCCATTGGGACCCCCAGGCAGAGGACCTGGGGAAGGAGTGCAGCTTTTAGGCCCTCATGGTTATGTGAACTTGGGGGACCGGAGTCTCCCCCAGGGGCGCCTCAGTTTAGACCACTGTACGTGGGTCGGAAAACCAGCTGGGTGGTTTGAGGGGTTTTCTGCCTCGAGGGACTGAGCTCCCCTCCTCTGCAATGCACAAAAATGCTTCCCCACCCCCCTGCCACTGGGCTCTGTCCCCATGTTCGGCGTCGGCGCGCCCCCCCTGCTGTGGTGGTGGACCGGCAGTGGGGGTTGGGGGGCTGATAGATTTGGCCCCTCCGGGAGCTCTTTGATGCCTGAGGCGGTTTGCAGGGATTGCCAGAGCCTGAGCATTATCTGGGGCAGGTATTCTTAGCAGAGAGAGAGAGAAAAAAGAAAAACCCACTCCAAAAGCAAGTGGCCTGAACTGCTGCTGCAGCGGATGGAGTGTGACTCGCCCAAGGTCACTGTGCATCGTGTGAGCTCACACTGCAGAGAGGGGGCTCTGGTCTGGCAGGGACCAGGGCTTGTTCTGAGTTAGGGAGCGGAGAAAGATTTAGGCTGTTTCTTGGCCATGAAGAGGGTACTCTGGGGGCCAGCTCTGCTACCCAGACAAAGATATTCCTGGTGCAAGTGGAGCGGGGCATCTGACCCTTGACTATCTACTTAAGGTGGACACCAACACGCCCCTCAGTCATCCCAGCTCCACCCTGGGCTCTCTCTTCCTTCTCAGCATCCTTGTCTTTCCTCAGTCTGCTTAGCTGTCTTGGACAGCACGGCGTTTGTGCACTTTGAAGGGGATGATGGCCACATCTGAGTGTTCTAAAATCTCCCCCTGCCTGAGTGTTCTGAAATCTCCCTTTGTGCCAAACCCCTTGCCTTTGGCTCTGCTTTTTCCCATCCCCCAATCTTTCCAAGATACCCTTTCACATACATACTTAATGCACACCCACCTTTTAGCACTTAATGCTGCCTTCCCATCTCAGTGGGCACTTAGTTCCCACCCTGAGGCTATTTAAAACTGATTTCTGTCCTCTTACCCACTTTCCAAAGTGCTCTCTCCGCTGCACGCAGTTCACTATTGTAGCCACACTGGCCGTGCCCTCTGTTGGGTAATGCACTATTGACCCCCACTTAGGTCTGCCAGCCCCTCACCTTTCTTGGCCAAGAGCAATCTGTGGTCTTCTTCACTGGTGCCAGGCACCCCACAGGCCAGACAAACCCTGCCATCCACCTGTCCCCCAGGACCACCAGCTGGTAATGGTATGCCTAGCTGACAGCTGCCTCCTATTTCCTGTGGAGTGACACATGGCAGTCGGACAGGAATGGGCTTGGGCAGGGTGAACCCAGGAGTAGGGTGAAGGAGGACCATCCCAGCCTTGCTGAAGGCCTAGCTCCCTGTATACCAGTGGGGTGAAGGGATGGGGACGGCAGCCTCCAGGAATGACTAGACCAAGGATAATGGTGGTTCTGGAGCCGCTTTTCCATGAGGCCTAAACTGGAGTTTTAATTATAAGCCAGGACAATTGTGCGGACTGGAATGAATATAGAGGGATCTTTCTCTGTCATTTATTTTCTGCCTCTTGAACCCCCAAGTCCTAGGGGATGATTAGATAAGGGAGTTCTGGGAAGGTCCCGGCCTGCTCTTGTCAGGGGTGTTGATGCCTCTCCAGCCTGATAAAGGTTGGCCCAGACCTGCCAGTTGCCCTTGAGCTCTGTACTTATCTCTGAACCTCAGAGCTTGTCAGGGCTCTGGAGTTTTTCCCTCTAGAGCTGTCACTGAGACAGGGGCCAGTCAAGGGTGTGACTTTGTGGACCTGACCTCCCTGCAGCAGGAGCTGGAGGGGAGTGGTTTGCAGGGGAAGGCAGGAGGTGGGCATGCTTGTGTACCCCTCTCCCATTCCATCCCTGGTTGAAGGAGATGGAGAAGACCCAGAAAACCCCGATCTCCAAGGTCAGAGGTGAGCCAGCTTGTCCACAGCAAGAAGCAGAGCGCAGTGTCCACTTATCCAGCTGGTTCTGCCATCTCCCTTGTCCAGTTAAAAAACAGGATGTTATTGTTGACTCGGCAGCTGCTGGGGGAGCCATTATGGGGCCACTCCCCAGGGTGGGGGGTTGTTGTCACCTCCTTTAGGGGATGAGGTCACAGCTGGGGCTCCCCAAGCATCACCATTTCCAGTGGAAATCCTTGCCCCCTTGGGGACTCAGATGTATTCATCACCTTCAAGGTGAACTCCCCTTGCAGAACAGGGTGGGGGTAGGGGGGACAAGTCCCAGGAGGAAGGGGAGTTTCTAAGCTGGGAGAGATGCTTGGTGATGTCACCGGGAGTTTCCTGCTAGCGCTGCGGTCCCCCTTTCCTGAATAATGAAGATTCTAAGAGCAGGCTGGGATGTAAGAGATCTGGCACTGGCCCAAGATGACCATGATGAGGGAGAAAGAGATGGGAAGTTGGAAGCCTGGTTCTGGACCCAGCTCTGATGATTTTTTGTGTATCTCTGGGCAAGTGCTTGACTTTTTCTGAGCCTCAGTTTCCTCAAATTTCCAAAGCAGGTGTTTAGTCGCTAAGTCGTGTCTGACTCTTTTGCGACCCTTTGGGCTGTAACCCGCCAGGCCGCTCTGACCCTGTCTCTTATACACATCTCCCCCCTTGTCCGCACGTGGCAGTTGTCACAGGGCTCGGCGCCAGCGTGGGGACAGTACCCGAAGGGTGGGGCGCGGCCATTGGGACCCCCAGGCAGAGGACCTGGGGAAGGAGTGCAGCTTTTAGGCCCTCATGGTTATGTGAACTTGGGGGACCGGAGTCTCCCCCAGGGGCGCCTCAGTTTAGACCACTGTACGTGGGTCGGAAAACCAGCTGGGTGGTTTGAGGGGTTTTCTGCCTCGAGGGACTGAGCTCCCCTCCTCTGCAATGCACAAAAATGCTTCCCCACCCCCCTGCCACTGGGCTCTGTCCCCATGTTCGGCGTCGGCGCGCCCCCCCTGCTGTGGTGGTGGACCGGCAGTGGGGGTTGGGGGGCTGATAGATTTGGCCCCTCCGGGAGCTCTTTGATGCCTGAGGCGGTTTGCAGGGATTGCCAGAGCCTGAGCATTATCTGGGGCAGGTATTCTTAGCAGAGAGAGAGAGAAAAAAGAAAAACCCACTCCAAAAGCAAGTGGCCTGAACTGCTGCTGCAGCGGATGGAGTGTGACTCGCCCAAGGTCACTGTGCATCGTGTGAGCTCACACTGCAGAGAGGGGGCTCTGGTCTGGCAGGGACCAGGGCTTGTTCTGAGTTAGGGAGCGGAGAAAGATTTAGGCTGTTTCTTGGCCATGAAGAGGGTACTCTGGGGGCCAGCTCTGCTACCCAGACAAAGATATTCCTGGTGCAAGTGGAGTGGGGCATCTGACCCTTGACTATCTACTTAAGGTGGACACCAACACGCCCCTCAGTCATCCCAGCTCCACCCTGGGCTCTCTCTTCCTTCTCAGCATCCTTGTCTTTCCTCAGTCTGCTTAGCTGTCTTGGACAGCACGGCGTTTGTGCACTTTGAAGGGGATGATGGCCACATCTGAGTGTTCTAAAATCTCCCCCTGCCTGAGTGTTCTGAAATCTCCCTTTGTGCCAAACCCCTTGCCTTTGGCTCTGCTTTTTCCCATCCCCCAGTCTTTCCAAGATACCCTTTCACATACATACTTAATGCACACCCACCTTTTAGCACTTAATGCTGCCTTCCCATCTCAGTGGGCACTTAGTTCCCACCCTGAGGCTATTTAAAACTGATTTCTGTCCTCTTACCCACTTTCCAAAGTGCTCTCTCCGCTGCACGCAGTTCACTATTGTAGCCACACTGGCCGTGCCCTCTGTTGGGTAATGCACTATTGACCCCCACTTAGGTCTGCCAGCCCCTCACCTTTCTTGGCCAAGAGCAATCTGTGGTCTTCTTCACTGGTGCCAGGCACCCCACAGGCCAGACAAACCCTGCCATCCACCTGTCCCCCAGGACCACCAGCTGGTAATGGTATGCCTAGCTGACAGCTGCCTCCTATTTCCCGTGGAGTGACACATGGCAGTCGGACAGGAATGGGCTTGGGCAGGGTGAACCCAGGAGTAGGGTGAAGGAGGACCATCCCAGCCTTGCTGGAGGCCTAGCTCCCTGTATACCAGTGGGGTGAAGGGATGGGGACGGCAGCCTCCAGGAATGACTAGACCAAGGATAATGGTGGTTCTGGAGCCGCTTTTCCATGAGGCCTAAACTGGAGTTTTAATTATAAGCCAGGACAATTGTGCGGACTGGAATGAATATAGAGGGATCTTTCTCTGTCATTTATTTTCTGCCTCTTGAACCCCCAAGTCCTAGGGGATGATTAGATAAGGGAGTTCTGGGAAGGTCCCGGCCTGCTCTTGTCAGGGGTGTTGATGCCTCTCCAGCCTGATAAAGGTTGGCCCAGACCTGCCAGTTGCCCTTGAGCTCTGTACTTATCTCTGAACCTCAGAGCTTGTCAGGGCTCTGGAGTTTTTCCCTCTAGAGCTGTCACTGAGACAGGGGCCAGTCAAGGGTGTGACTTTGTGGACCTGACCTCCCTGCAGCAGGAGCTGGAGGGGAGTGGTTTGCAGGGGAAGGCAGGAGGTGGGCATGCTTGTGTACCCCTCTCCCATTCCATCCCTGGTTGAAGGAGATGGAGAAGACCCAGAAAACCCCGATCTCCAAGGTCAGAGGTGAGCCAGCTTGTCCACAGCAAGAAGCAGAGCGCAGTGTCCACTTATCCAGCTGGTTCTGCCATCTCCCTTGTCCAGTTAAAAAACAGGATGTTATTGTTGACTCGGCAGCTGCTGGGGGAGCCATTATGGGGCCACTCCCCAGGGTGGGGGGTTGTTGTCACCTCCTTTAGGGGATGAGGTCACAGCTGGGGCTCCCCAAGCATCACCATTTCCAGTGGAAATCCTTGCCCCCTTGGGGACTCAGATGTATTCATCACCTTCAAGGTGAACTCCCCTTGCAGAACAGGGTGGGGGTAGGGGGGACAAGTCCCAGGAGGAAGGGGAGTTTCTAAGCTGGGAGAGATGCTTGGTGATGTCACCGGGAGTTTCCTGCTAGCGCTGCGGTCCCCCTTTCCTGAATAATGAAGATTCTAAGAGCAGGCTGGGATGTAAGAGATCTGGCACTGGCCCAAGATGACCATGATGAGGGAGAAAGAGATGGGAAGTTGGAAGCCTGGTTCTGGACCCAGCTCTGATGATTTTTTGTGTATCTCTGGGCAAGTGCTTGACTTTTTCTGAGCCTCAGTTTCCTCAAATTTCCAAAGCAGGTGTTTAGTCGCTAAGTCGTGTCTGACTCTTTTGCGACCCTTTGGGCTGTAACCCGCCAGGCCGCTCTGACCGTGGAATTTCCCAAGCGAGAATATTGGAGTGGGTTGCCGTACCCTCCTCCAGGGGATCTTCCACGACTCAGGGGTTGAACCTGCATCTCCTGCATTGCAGGTGGATTCTTTACCGCTGAGCCATCAGGGAAGCCCAAAGCAGATGTAGGAAGGAGCTGGTGGCTCAGTGATAAAAGAATCCACCTGCAATGCAGGAGATGAAGGTCCAGTCCCTGGGTCATGGAAGATCTCCTGCGGGAGGGCATGGCAACCCACCCAGTATTCTTGGCTGGAAAATCCCATGGCAGAGAGCCTGGCGGGCTGCAGTCCATAGGGTTGCAAAGAGTTGGATATGACTGAAGCGACTGAGCACATCCTTATCAGAACACTAATCCTTGCCTTTCTAGGGCAAGTGGAGGCTGTAGTGGTCTCTTCAAACCCAAGCAGTGAAGAGAAACCAAAACCTGGGAAGTCAGGGGAACTCCTTTAGTTTCCTATCATTTCTCTCATAAGTTGATGGCTGATCAGCTGGAGGAAATGGCTCATATGGTTTGTAACTCCGGGGGTGGGCATAGTAATTCAGTATTTTGGGCATTTATCATTTGCTGGGGCCAACCTTGTGCTGGTCCTGGGCTTAGGGAACCAGGAATGAGAAACTAGATGAGTGCATAGGCTTGTCTGTGTAGATGAGACAAATAGGCAAGTCAACCTGCAGTTACAATGCAACGTGTCAGGGCCTGTCACAGAGGGCAGCTGTGGGGGTCAAGGAGGTACCTAATCCAGTCTGCACAGTCAGAGAAGGCTTCCTGGAAGAGGTGATATCTCAGGATGGTACGTGGAATAGGAGCCAGCTTGAGAGGGGCGGGACAGGAGGAAGTACCCTGGTATGACAGGATTTCAGACCCCAGAACTTGCAACTAGGACGAAGGAGAGGCAAGGAGCTATGTGGAGGAACATCGAGTCAGCCTGGCCTAGGGGCTCCAGGAGGGTTTCTTGTAGGAGGGGGATGTCTGAGCTAGGCCACCTGGCCTTCCACAGCCAGCCCAGCAGCAGGAAGGAAGGACCGTGGTGGGCAGGGAAGACCTCCCTGTGTCGTAGCTCCCTGATGGGAAGCTGGGGCAGGGTCCAGGGGCCCCAGAGCTTTCCTGCTGGCTCCTGAGCACAGGTGTTCCCCAGGTGAGGAGGCCCAGTCCTCAGCAGAGATGCTTCACGGGCTGAGGAGCTCGCCCAGCGTCAGCCAGGCCCTGCTGGTGTGGGAGGTGCAGATGGCCTTCCTCTGCCCAGCTTCCCCTTCCAGGAACCTTCACCTCCTTACCCAGGGTGGATCACTACTCAGGCTGGGCACTTGGGAGAAGCAGGGAGAGCAGGATACCCTTCTTTGAGGAAGGCTGGGCCAGGACCCCTAATGTGCAGGTGGGGAGCCGAGGCTCAGCCTACGGGCTGGGACCCAGTGGCCCGCAAGGGGCAGTGGTGGGAGTGGGGGGGCCCCGAGCTGACAGCTCGGGCCCCAGCTGACGTCCTGTCCTCCACCCCCAGGGCCACTGCCGGGCAGTCCAGCTGTGTCACAAGAGGCTGACGGCACTTCCTCTGCTCTAGTTGACAGCTCTGGTTCCTCCTTTCTTGGTTTCCTTTTTTGGCCAGTCCTGGCTGCCCCGGAAGCCGCCTCTCTTCAAGGGTAGGGGAGGAAGGGGGTCCTCCTAGAGCAGGGACTGTGGCCCCCAAATGTCAAAGGACTTGGGCTTCTCCCTTTCCTAGCCAGCCCAGGCTGTGAGACCGTTTCATCCATCCCTTTCTTGTTCCCGATGGTCAGTCAACCTCCAAGCCCTTTATTGCACCCCCACCCCACTGTGGCCACAGGTCTTCCCTCAGCACTCCCCACTCCCCATGCTTTCCTGCCTCAAGGCCATTGCCCTGCTGCCTGTTGCCCTGCTGGTCATTCCTCCAAGCACCCAGCTTGCCCCGCATCCTTCTTGCTGTTGGTTCAATCTCACTTCCTCCAAGGAGCCTTCTTGGATGACTCTAACTCACACAGTCTGACGTCAGAAAACAAACGTCAGAGTTCACCTGGGCTAACCACTCATTCCACATATGGGCAAACTGAGGCCAGAGAAGCCAGGGATTGGCCCAGCATCACCCAATGAGATGGGCAGAGCCGGGACCAGGGCAATGTCTTCCTCCCAAGACTGTCCTTGGCCTCAGCTCTTGGCCTCCCTCCACTTGTCTGTCTGTCTTCATGTTGCTGCTGCTGCTGCTGNTGACCTGCATACAGATTTCTCAAGAAGCAGGTTAGGTGGTCTGGTATTCCCATCTCTTTCAGATTTTTCCACAGTTTATTGGAAATAACATTATAATCACTCCAAAAAATTTATGAAGGTCTGCAGTGAGTTCTGGGAAAGTGATGGCCTTAACTTGACTTCTTTGCTTTAGTTACGCACACCAACCTACTTGATTTTGCTAAAATCAAATAGATGCCTATATGCAACCAAGGGCTGGTGAAGCTGTGAGCTCAGCACAGGTGAGACAGCAAGCGCTGAACTTTCTCTACCATGAGGAGAATGAGCATCTAGGTGCCATCTTCACAGATACTTCAAATGGCCAATGGAAAGCTATGACTATTCACCAAAGGTTTGGGTTTGCAGAAATCTGTGGGTCTTGGTGATAAAAAAGGAGGAACAGGTTGAACGGCTCCCTCCTGTGTGAGTGAACTTGGTCTCCTCGATTGCTGGGCAAGAGTGTAGCCTCCTCACAAGTGCCTGAGGGTAGCCCACCTGCTTCTACACCACTTGCCGACTTTCTGCCACTTGTGCTGTGCCATGCTTAGTTGCTCAGTCATGTCCGACTCTGCAATCCCATGGACTATAGCCTGCCAGGCTCCTCTGTGCATGAGGATTTTCCAGGCAAGAATACTGGAGTGAGTTACCATGCCCTCCCCCACGGGATCTTCCCAACTCAGGGATCGAACGCAGGTCTCCTGCATTGCAGGCAGATTCTTTACCATCAGAGCCACCGGGGAAGCCCACTTTCTGCCACTTACAGGACTGCTATTGGTGGGGTGGTCCAATAGTCTTAAGCTCCAATAACCCAACAAAGAAAAGTAAAAGCACAACATGGCTTTTTAGCAGCCTGAGGGAGGGACATCCGTCAAAACAGAGCACACTAAATTTCCGAAGCAGCCAGAAGACAATTTGAATAACATTCTTATGAGAAAAGTTAAGAGGATTGGGGGGCGAGGTGGGGAGGATAAAATTCATGAATTTTCAGAGTAAACAACTGGATAGATAAATTAAAGGATGATACAGTAAAGACTTTCCCTTCACAACAGACAATTATCTGGCCCCAAATGTCAATAGTTCGAAACTTGAGAAACCCACATTAGCTAATTTCTTGGGTCAGGGTTTAGACCCTTGGGGAGAGGCAGCATTGGTAATCTGCCAGCTTCAGGATTTGTATGGAAAGAGAATGCCTTAACTCATCACCCCAGATCTTTTGTACTGGTCTGATATTACTGTCATGAACACCTGTCCTAGTGTTTAGCTAATTGTGCTTTGTGTGGCAAGGACCTGGGCAATAATTACTCCATGAAAAACAAATGAGCCAAAAGGGTGGGGCTTATGTATGTATATTTTTTCCCCTAATTTGTCTTTTCAAGGCTGTGTCTAGCTGCCTTTCTGGAATCTGATGGACCCCTCCCACCTCCCTCACCTCNTACTCCATGAAAAACAAATGAGCCAAAAGGGTGGGGCTTATGTATGTATATTTTTTCCCCTAATTTGTCTTTTCAAGGCTGTGTCTAGCTGCCTTTCTGGAATCTGATGGACCCCTCCCACCTCCCTCACCTCCCTTCCACAAGCTACAGTTCAAAAACCACCTTCTTTCTTCCTGAGCACTTCTCAGGGTTTTTGTTGGTATTATTATTATCTGTTTGTTACAATTCCATTTTCTTTGTATAATTTCTCTATCAGTGATTTAGGGGAAGAAACCAGTAGTTTACACTAGCTTATCATCTTGGTGATAGGAAGAATGTACGATAAATATGCCACTTTTGCCTAAAATAATATCAAAATTTAATGCAATTCTCATGAAAATCTAATATTTTAAAAATTGGAATGGGATAAAATTATCTTAAAGTTTACAAATTAGAATAAAAGCATGAGGGCAACTGGCTAACCAGATGTAAGAATATACTACAAAGCTATTATAATAAAATTAATATGGTGCTGGCCTAGGAATAGGGAGATCAGTTGGAAAAAAATAGGGGATCTAGAAACAAATCTTGGTATAAATGAGAATTTGAGGAATCGTATTTTAGTTCAGTGGGGAAAGGACTGTATATTTAACAAATGGTACTTGCACAAATGGCTGGGTATATATTTAGAAGATTTTTAAATTGGATCCTTATCTAACCATTTGCAAAAATATACCCAGCAGAATTAAAATGTAAATGAAAAAATAAAGTAAATGAACTCCTGAAATAAAATTTGTACATTTATATTTGCAGATTATTGATAAGGAATTTCTACTTAACAAAGAATGAAAATCCAGAATCTATAAGTAAAGAATAGACATATTTGACTTCATAAAATTGTTTTAAATGAGAAAAGATACCATAAACAAAGACAATAGATAGGCAATAGCTTGGGGAAGAAAGCATTTAAATATAGAGGACAACGTATTCCTATGTCTATTATATTAAAGCACTCAAAAAGTGACAGTCTGGCAATAAGTAAGAGAAAAATGGGCAAAGACAATAAAGAAGTGATTCCTAGAAGTGGAAATCCACTTGGGCCACAAATGTGAAAAGTTATTCAAATTTATCAGAAATCATGGAAATGTAAAATAAAGTAACAGCATATCACTTTACCCCTAGCAGTTTGGCAACAATTATATGGCCAAGAAACAGTCATTGCTGGCAGGGAGGCAGAAAAAAGTGCACTCTTACACATTTCCAGTGGAAATTTAAATCATGAACAGACTTTTGGAAAGCAATTTGGCAACAGCTATTAGAATTTAAAATACATAGCTTCTTCTCCCAGTGATCTGACTCCTGGGAGCCTGCCCCACGCAAGTGAAAAGATTAGTTCTTAAGGATATATGGACAAGGATGTTTATTGCAACATTTTTTTTAAGTGGGGAGTGGGTTAAAAAAAGAAGCATAATGAATCCTGTCATAAGGTGATCTACCCAATGTTGTGTAGCCATTAAAAAGATAAATTAGCGCCCTTCAAGCTAACTTGAGAGTTTTCCAGGAGACGTTGACTATGTAAAGCAAAATATGGAAAAGTATACATTATTTATGATTTGAATTTTTTAAACCATCATCCCCATATATTTATGTCTAGATAACTAACCCCCATGCCTGTATTAGTATTTACATATATATATATATATGTATACTTATAAATTCATTTACTTACATTTACAAATATGCAAATACATATTTACATATATGTATATATATACATACTGCATGACTCAGGAGGTATAACCATCAGTTCAGTTCAGTCGCTCAGTTACGTCCGACTCTTTGCGACCCCATGAATTGCAGCACGCCAGGCCTCCCTGTTCATCACCATCTCTCGGAGTTCACTCAGACTCACATCCATTGAGTCAGTGATGCCATCCAGCCATCTCATCCTATGTCGTCCCCTTCTCCTCCTGCCCCCAATCCCTCCCAGCATCACAGTCTTTTCCAATGAGTCAACTCTTCGCATGAGGTGGCCAAAGTATTGGAGTTTCAGCTTTAGCATCATCCCTTCCAAGAAATCCCATTTGATCTCCTTCAAAATGGACTGGTTGGATCTCCTTGCTGTCCAAGGGACTCTCAAGAGTCTTCTCCAACACCACAGTTCAAAAGCATCAATTCTTCGGCAC
>SJYV01028080.1:139795-150757 GCA_006410875.1 Neotragus pygmaeus
TTTAAGCCAACTTTTTCACTCTCCTCTTTCACTTTCATCAAGAGGCTTTTTAGCTCCTCTTCACTTTCTGCCATAAGGGTGGTGTCATCTGCATATCAGAGGTTATTGATATTTCTCCCAGCAATCTTGATTCCAGCTTGTGTTTCTTCCAGTCCAGCATTTCTCATGATGTACTCTGCATAGAAGTTAAATAAGCAGGATGACAGTATACAGCCTTGACGTACTCCTTTTCCTATTTGGAACCAGTCTGTTGTTCCATGTCCAGTTCTAACTGCTGCTTCCTGACCTGCATACAGATTTCTATAGAAGCTGCTTTTCTTTGCCCATTGCTCCTTTAAAACTATTCTTTTAAAGGGCTACTCCTTTCCTACCTGCTCAAAAAACTTTTGGCTTTTAAATTGCAATCAGAATGTCAGTTCACCAATGAACATGTCCAATATCATGTAATATTACAAATTTTCAGTTTAAGACTTTGCCCTACTTTCCTAGCCCACTGAAAGCAGATATGGTTGGGGTCTTCTTTCTCACATACCTCATCTGCCCCTTGCTAGATGCTGTCCTGACTTCTACAAGATGGGAGTAGAGATGAGATAAGGAGATCTTTTATTTGTTTAATGATAAGCCACCACTGGTCTTCCCAAGTGGCACTTAGTGGCAAAGAACCCGCCTGTCACTGCAGGAGATATAAGAGGCACAGTTTCAATCCCTGGGTTGGGAAGATCTCCCGGAGGAGGGCATAGTGGCCCACTCCAGTATTCTTGCTTGGGGAATCTCACTGACAGAGCAGCCTGGTGGGCTACTATCCATGGGGTTCCAAGGAGTCAGACACGACTGAAACGACAGCACGTACATGTATAGCACATGCAAGCCACCATTAGAGCAACTGGACAGCCACATCCCATGAGACTTCTCAGGTGAGAGTCAACCAATATTCCACTGTATTCTCAGACTCCAGGGGTCACGTCTTAAGCTGTCTGATTGTCGAGACAAAGACACTCTTCACTGGATCACGATAAGGTCAAACCCCCCAGCTCTCCTGTTACTGGCGTGTGAGATTCACAATTCACAAGTGGTAGAACACCATTCACAAATCTTTAGCCTGCGAGGCTAAAGTCTAGACACCCTTTCACCTTCTTAAGGTAGGTGAGAAGTTTAGAGGAGTCATGGAACTGGTTTTTGGATAAGTCCTTTAAAATTGTGCATCTCACTGTGGAAAATGTGAAAATATGTTTTCTTTGCTTTCAGTTTAAACTTCTGATTTAATCTGTTATAAATGCATATGTATGTGATTATTATAAACAGACTTCTCATATGAAGAGATACTGTTGGGACATATACGAGATTGTAGAGTTGGATTATTTGGAAAGGAAAGGAAGAGATGGGGAAAGGGAGTCATGTCAAAACAGGGNATTTAATCTGTTATAAATGCATATGTATGTGATTATTATAAACAGACTTCTCATATGAAGAGATACTGTTGGGACATATACAAGATTGTAGAGTTGGATTATTTGGAAAGGAAAGGAAGAGATGGGGAAAGGGAGTCATGTCAAAACAGGGGAAAAAAAAAAAAAAGCTATTAAAACAAAGCAAACAGGGCTTCCCTGGTGGGGTGAAGAATTCCCCTGCCAATGCACGAGACCATAGTTTGATATCTGGTCTGGGAAAATCCCACATGCCTCAGAGCAACCAAGCCCACATACCACAAATACTGAACCTGTGCTCTAGACCCCGGGAATCACAAGAGTAGCCACTGCAATGAGCGGCTGGAGCAACTCAAGGAGAGGGAAGCCCCCACTCAAAAAAGGAGCCACCACTGGAAAAAAGCCTGCGTGGAGACGAAGATCCAGAGCAGTCAAAAATAAAATGAAGAAATAAAAATTTTAAAACTCAAAGCAAACAAATAAACAAGAATGTTTACAACGTGATATTTATATATGTATGCACCCATATGGAAGCACATCTATATATGTAAACAAGAAAATTTGAAATTTTCATACAAATGGGATAATTAAAGGATTTTTAATATATTGTTAGTAAATTACTATGATGTGTACTGAGAAGATTTTAAAGGCATATCTTCAAACTCAATATATTATGTATACCATGAATTTTTAAAAATGCAATGACTGCATACATATCATGTAAGCCACATATCTTGACTTGCTCCAGCAACTGAAGTGTGCTAAGAATCCCAGGTGCTTGATGAAACCCTTAGCACTGGGTTTTCGTTTTCACAAGGAGACTGCTGGCTCATGTTAATTGAATTTACAATATTCATTCTGGCATTATCCTGTCTGAAGCCCAAATTAAATGCATGGATGATAATTCATTTATTGAAATTAGAAGCCAGGAGGAATGTAGATACAAAGTCTCTGCTTTACCAATATCAAGCCCAACTAGCTCCTACTTGATAAGTGTTGGAGCACCATGTTATTTATATTGTGGGGCACTGCTCCAGTGTTCTTGCCTGGAGAATCCCAGGGACAGGGGAGCCTGGTGGGCTGCCGTCTGTGGGGTCACACAGAGTCGGACACGACTGAAGCGACTTAGCAGCAGCAGCAGCAGCAGAAGATCTAAGGTCTAGTTCAGATCCTGCTACTAACTTACAGGGCAAATTCAGGTGCCCACTTAACCTTTCTGGGCTTAGTTTCTTCATATATGTTTGCTGAGAGGAATTAGAAGATTGCTGAGGTCACTCACTTTCTGTTTTCCATTAGTGATCCTCCAACTTGAGCATAGAAAAACTCCTATGTAAAATGCATGTTGCCAGGCTCTGCTTCCAGAGATTCTGATTTAGCAGGTCCAGTTGGGATCTAGAATTACAATTCTAACAAATGTCCAGTGATACTGATGATCCTAATCCAGAAGCCTTTGAGTATCAGAATTGATGAATGAAACATTTGCATTTCTGAGTATACCTGGTGAATCATAGTGAGTGAAGTAGGCTTGGTACTGATGTTTTTCAGTTCAGTTCAGTTGCTCAGTCGTGTCCGACTCCTTGCAGCCCCACGGACTGCAGCACACCAGGCTTCCCTGTCCATCACCAACTCCCGGAGCCAACTCAGATTCATGTCCAATCATGTCAGAGATGCCGTCAAACCATCTCATCCTCTGCCATCCCCTTCTCCTCCTGCCCTCAATCTTTCCCAGCATCAGGGTCTTTTCCAAGGAGTCAGCTCTTTGCATCAAGTGGCCAAAGTACTGGAGTTTCAGCTTCAGCATCAGTNCATCCAACCATCTCAACCTCTGTCATCCCCTTCTCCTCCTGCCCTCAATCTTTCCCAGCATCAGGGTCTTTTCCAAGGAGTCAGCTCTTTGCATCAAGTGGCCAAAGTACTGGAGTTTCAGCTTCAGCATCAGTCCTTCCAATGAATATTCAGGACTGATTTCCTTTAGGATGGGCTGGTTGGATCTCCTTGCAGTCCAAGGGACTTTCAAGAGTCTTCTTCAACACCACAGTTCAAAAACATCAATTCTTCGGCACTCAGCTTTCTTTATAGTCCAACTCTCAAATCCATACATGACCACTGGAAAAATCATAGCTCTGACTAGAAGGATATTTGTTGGTAAAGTAATGTCTCTGCTTTTTAATATGCTTTCTAGGTTGGTCATAGCTTTTCTTCCAAGGAGCAAGCATCTTTTAATTTCATTGGTTCAGGCACCATCTGATGCTTTTAAGCTGAGGTAAATATCAGTACACACAGGTGTAGGACATTTGTGTAATTCCAAGGGTGGCAAAACTTACTTTACAGTGTAATTGTAGTAAAGACAAATATTCACTGAAATATATGTTCCCTCCTCAAAGAATGTGAACTGTAGCAGTCCTAGCTCCCAGGAGATCACAGAAGTGTAGAAAGCCTCTACACTACACTACACTACATTGCTGCTAGAAAACCTCTGAAGCTTCCACCTCTGTTGACCTTCCTTTCTCCTGGCAGTTTCCATTACCCAGCTTTCCCTGCATGTGCTGCCTAAAGTTGCAGCTAGGTGTCACTCTAACTCTGGGGAGTGTTGATCTAAGGGTTATAGGTGTGAGCCAGGGCACTGGGGAATACATTACCAGCTCGTATGTTTGTGGGTTAAAGCATTTAACAGAGCACCTTGGAAATTCTCCACATAAAAGGATCACAGCTTGGGATGGATCATAAACTTTCAATTCCAAGAGGAACTGTCACTAAAAATAAAACAGGTCCGTGATGGTTAGGTTATTGTTCAGTTTCTCAGATGTGTCCAACTCCATGTGACCCCATGGACTGCAGCGCGCCAGGCTTCCCTGTCCTTCACCATCCCCTGGAGTTTGCTCAACTCATGTCCATTCATCCAACCATCTCATCCTCTGTCATCCCCTTCTGCTCCTGCCTTCAATCTTTCCCAGCATCAGGGTCTTTCCCAATGAGTCAGCTCTTCATATCAGGTGGCCAGAGTATTGGAGCTTCAGCTTCAGCAGCAGTCCTTCTAATGAATATTCAGGATTGATTTCCTTTAGGATTGACTGGTTTGATCTCCTTGCAATCCAAGGGACTCTCAAGAGTCTTCTCCAATGCCACATGTTCAGCCTTCTTTATAGTCCAACTCTCCATACATGACTACTGGAAAGACCATAGCTTTGACTAGATGGACCTTTGCTGGCAAAGTAATATCTCTGTTTTTTAATATGCTGTCTTGGTTTGTCATAACTTTTCTTCCGAGGAGCAAGCATCTTTTAATTTCATGGCTGCAGTCACCATCCACAATGATTTTGGAGCCCCCTTAAATAAAGTCTGACACTATTTTCATTGTTTAGCCATCTATTTGCCATGAAGTGATGGGACCGGATGCCATGATCTTAGTTTTTAAATGTTGAGGTTTAAGCAAGTTTTTTTTCACTCTGCTCTTTCACCTTTATCAAGAGACCCTTTAGTTCCTCTTTGCTTTCAACCATAACGATGCTGTCATCTGTACATCTGAAGTTATTGATATTTCTCCTGGCAATCTTGATTCCAGCTTGTGCTTCATTCATCCTAGCATTTTGCATGATATACTCTGCAAAGAAGTTAAATGAGAAGGGTGACAATATACAGCCCAGGCATACTCCTTTCCCAATTTGGAACCAGTCCGTTCTTCTATGTCTGGTTCTAACTGTTGCTTCTTGACCTGCATACAGATTTCTCAGGAGGTGAGTGAGATGGTCTGGTATTCCTATCTCTTTAAGAATTTTCCAGTTTGTTGTGAGCACACAGACAAAGTCTTTAGCATAGTCAATGAAATAGACGTAGATTTTTTTTTTTTTTAATTCTCTTGCTTTTTCTATGATCCAGTGGATGTCAGCACTTTGATCTCTGGTTCCTCTGCCTTTTCTAAATCCAGATGGTATAGGAGAGTTATCTAAAAATGAGGTCAGTATAGGGCCTTCCAGTGGCTAGATTATCATGGATATTGCAAGCATCTGTTCATTAAGGTAGGATCAGTGTGATGTATGGATGGAGCACCACACTTTAGTGATTTAGCTTCTTTGAACTTCATTTTCCATGTCCTTAAAATAAATACTGCAACAGCAAAACATCAAGTACCTTCAATTTCTTCACATAATTCTTGTGAGATCAAATGAAATGTTATCTGTAAATTGATAGGTATTACTAAGCAAATTTTTACTAATGAGTTGTTCTGAGTCACTTTTTTAACCATTTATATGACACTGTCATAGCATTCTTATTTGTTTACAATTTAACATGAAATCGCCAGATATCCATTCTTTTCTTAAATAACCATGAGGAGGCGATTGTTTTCTTATGATATTCCATTATTTCTCCACCCACTGTCATGGTAAATGCTAAATATAAAAAGTTTAAAAAGAAACAATTAAATTATACATATATTTGTGTAACTTCTGGAGTGGATAGGCTACCCCGTCTCCAGCAGATCTTCCTGACCCAGGAATTGAACCAGGGTCTCCTGCATTGCTGGTGGATTCTTTACCAACTGAGCTATGAGGGAAGCCCTAATAGTGTCTAGTGTACCTTATTTATTTGTTTTTATTGAAGAATAATAGATTTACAATGTTGTGTTAATTACTGCTGTACAACAAACGGATTCAGTTATGTGTATATACATACATACATATATATATATATATATATGCTGCTGCTAAGTCGCTTCAGCTGTGTCCAACTCTATGCAACCCCATAGACGGCAACCCACCAGACTTCCCTGCCCCTGGGATTCTCCAGGCAAGAACACTGGAGTCAGTTGCCATTTCCTTCTCCAATGCATGAAAGTGAAAAGTCAAAGTGAAGTCGCTCAGTCGTGTTCGACTGTTAGAGACCCCATGGACTGCAGCCCACCAGGCTCCTCCGTCCATGGGATTTTCCAGGCAAGNGTTGCCATTTCCTTCTCCAATGCATGAAAGTGAAAAGTCAAAGTGAAGTCGCTCAGTCGTGTTCGACTGTTAGAGACCCCATGGACTGCAGCCCACCAGGCTCCTCCGTCCATGGGATTTTCCAGGCAAGAGTGCTGGCGTGGGGTGCCATTGCCTTCTCCAATGATAATCTCCAGTTGCACCCATGTTACTGCAAATGGCATGATTCTATTCTTTTTATGGCTGAGTAGTACTGCATCGTATGTATGTACCACATCCTCTTTATCCAGTCGTCTGTCAGTGGATAGTTAGGTTGTTTCCATGTCTTGGCTATTGTAAATAGTATTGATATGAACATAAGGATGCATGTATCTCTTTGAATTATGGTTTTGTCCAGAGAGATGCCCAGCAGTGGAATTGCTGAATCATATTTTTCATTTTCTGAGACACCTCCATACAGCTTTCCATAGTGGATGCACCAACTTACATTCCCATCAACATCTAGGAGGGTTACCTTTTCTCCACACTGGTTCCAGCATTTGTTATTTGTAGATTCTTTGATGATTGCCATTTTGACTGGTGTGAAGTGGTACCTCATTGTACCAAGTTATGTCTGACTCTTTGCGATCCTGTGGACTGTAGCCCGCCAGGCTCCTCTGTCCATGGGATTCTCCAGGCAAGAATTCTGGAGTGGGTTACCATTTCCTTCTCCAGGGGATCTTCCCAATCCAGGGATCAAATCCATGTCTGCTATATTGGCAGGCAGATTCTTCATCACTGAGCCAACTGAGAAGCCCAAGGTNGCTCCTCTGTCCATGGGATTCTCCAGGCAAGAATTCTGGAGTGGGTTACCATTTCCTTCTCCAGGGGATCTTCCCAATCCAGGGATCAAATCCATGTCTGCTATATTGGCAGGCAGATTCTTCATCACTGAGCCAACTGAGAAGCCCAAGGTTTGGTTTGCATTTCTCTAGTCATTAGTATGTTGAGTATCTTTTCCATGTGCCTACTGGCCATCTATATTTTGTCTTTGGAGAAAAGTCTATTTAGGTCTTCTAAACATTTTGGATTAGGTTGTTTGTTTTCTTGTTGAGTTGTATGAGATGTTTGTATATTTTGGAAATTAAGCCCTTGTGTTGGTCACATCATTTGCAAATATTTCTCCTATTCTGTAAGTTGTGTTTTTATTCTGTTGATGGTTTCCTAGTGTACATTATTTAAATATTTAACATTCAGAGTAGTTTCCCTATGCTTCCAAATGCTGCTCCTGGAGTCACATCAGGCATTCTAAAATGTAGTATAAAGTCTTGAATACTAGCTTCTGTTTTGGAGTATATAGATCATGGAATAATTGAGCATGAGTGCTCTAGCCTTTTATTACCTGCTTACCCACACCTCTTCAACCCACTCTAAGCCTATCATGAATTATAAAGCCAGATTCAGATCTGTGTTTGGATTCGTGCTTACCTACTTTTTCAAGCCAGTTCTACTTCTCTAATTAAAGCCTTCTTTTCTTTGTAATTTTACTCAGGGCCACACCTTAAGTTACTGACTATAGCTCATCCCACGTAATGTGTATCGACAGTCACCATTGACCATAGCTACTCTCTGAGTTCAAAGGCACAAAATATTACTTCTCATCCTTCAGGGCACCCAAGGGTAGAGTTTTTCCCTTTAACAGATTTTCAAACTTGGCAAAATGATTATTGTTGTCTCTTCAGCATAATCAGAAGCACTGGACAAATGAGCAGCATCAAGTTTTCATCTTTTCTATTATTAATACTATGACAAAATAAGAATCTTCCAAAATGAAAGGCATTTTTGTACACCATACTTGCAACTCACTATTTTCACTTAACATTTAAGTTGTAGGAGGAGAAAAACCACCTTTATTCTTTTAAGTTTGCTACAGTGTAACTATTCCAGAGGCACGTGAACTATCTTACCTTTGATCGTGTTGATAATCCGAAGACCCTTTCCATTTGGGGTTACCATGGTTACGGCTGCATGGGTGATGTGTGAGTTACACTGCTGTTTTGATAAAAATAGGTATTAACTACCAGTCATAGTGCTTCTCATTTCACAGTAGTTCTTGCAGAAGAACAGCATATTAAAAAGAGGGTGGGGGGAGGAGAAAGAAAAAAAGCGTGATCAGAGAAGCATGAAGGAAACTCTGTGTAAATAATGGTGATTGGTCATGTGTATAAAAATATTTTTAATTAAATTCTTTTTAATTAAACAGGGCATTTTGCTGAATCCATCTCTGTTATTTGCACCAAGCTTAGCCTTGAGGAAGATGGCTGATTAATAGACCCAAGAACCTATAATTAAAAACAGAACTGTTATTTTTAGAGAAAAGCCTCTCCAATAAGGGTGACTTAATTGGGCTGTCTCTCATATTTTTCATTTGTCATTGAACTCTCTGGTTAAAATTTTGATTTTTTTTTATATATGGGAGGAAGGACTATTAACATTGTCATAATCAGAAGTCTTTTCATTGTTTAGTTTTGTTTTTCTTAGATCCCTTTGACCACACACTCCCTTCACTGTTGTTTCTCAATATTTAACTGTGGTCTTCATTTCTTTCTTTTGTTATATTATATATGCTTTTTACAATCATATATTGTTCTTTTTCTTCTCTGGTCCTCTCTGTCTCTCCATTTCAGTTTCAGGATACACCAAGTTTGTGGTTTCTCGTCACTGGCATTATTAGCATTCTGCACAGAAATTCAAGAGAAAGCTGAATAACTTTCTCTCCTCAGACAAAAATAATAATGATACTAAGATGTAATCTACAAAGTAATCCCTTCAGCACCAGGGATGGCTTTGAGAACAAAGACAACATTCATTTAATATCTGCTAAACAGCATAGAAAGAGATTGAGATGGTTTTATGCTTGTGTTATCAAAAAAAAAAAAATACTCACATAGAGTATACGGTTCGTGTCCATAAATCATTTGATTAGTTATTGGTAGAGAAACTTGTATGAGTCTACTTTTATTATTTGATATTTGGTAGAGAAGTATTGTATCCATATTGCTGTGGAAGAAGAGATCATTTGAGGTCTTTTCATATGCTTTCATTATATTCCAAGGGGAAAAAATTACACCTCTGAGGATATCTGAGGTTATTAGATCAGCATTCTTCCCATGGAAGGCAGCAGTCTTCCAGAGACTGCAGATAGACCAGCTATTTTTACCAGGAAATCTTTGCTTCAAACCTGCATACAGTGTCATTTAGTACTATTTGGCTGCATTTTCTGTATCTGTCCAATTCCGTGTTATGAAAGCATCAGTATAAAAAGTCTCTCTATAAACCTAGGTCTATAAAATGCCATCATATAAACCTAGATTCTGTTCTTGAGCAAATTTACCCAGAAATAAAAAGACCAGCTTGAACTTATATTACGTATCTCTTTCAGCAAACTTAAATAGCTTTCACATGCAGTATTTCAATTACTTTCACATGCTTTCTTGGGTAGAGAAGATCTACTTCTTAGGTGAAATAATTGAGGCACAGAGAAATGTTGGGTTTTTCTTAAGATTTTATAGTAAATCAATGAAAGATTGACACAAAAGCCAGGACTTCTATTTTCTTAGATGACTACACTATGTTTTTTGTAAGACACTAACATCTGTGTGATCAAAATAAATTATTGACTTCAGCTAACATGCGGCCAGCTCTAAAATCAGTAATGTCCTTATTTTAACCATTAAAGCATCTGTGCACTTGAGTCAATATTTAGAATCCAAAGCTACCAAGTGGTAACAAATGAAAAACTCTATCTGAATGTTTCTACCTGGAGACTTTGTCAGTTAGTGATAACCATTAACAGTGTACACATATATCATCTAATTTGATCATTACCATAGCCAGTCGATTATCTACATTTTAAGAAACTTAAGATTCTAAGTACTAAGCCCATAAGTGGCAGAGATAGGAGATAAAGTATATTCAATATTCTTTGTCATTGCATGCATGCTAAGTCTCTTCAGTTGTGTTTGACACTTTGCAACCCTGTGAACTGTAGCCCGCCAGGCTTCTCTGACCATGGTTTTCTCCAGGCAAGAATGCTGGAATGGGTTGCCATGCCCTCCTCCAAGGGATCTTCCCCACCCAGGGATCCAACCCACATCTCTTGTGTCTCCTGCATTGGCAGGTGTGTTTTTTACCACTAGTATCACCTGGGAAGCCCATTCTTTGACCTATACCACTGTTATTTCTCAAAATAAAAAAGTAAAGTGACAGTCAAACTTAACACAAAATGAAACCCAATAGTCAAGATCTCACTTCTTATTGATTTCATTTAACAAACATTTATTCAGCACCTACTATGCACTAGATCACACAGTGTCAGAGTTTATTTTGGGGGGGCTCCAAAATCACTACAGATGGTGATTGCTGCCATGAAATTAAAAACCACTTACTCCTTGGAAGGAAAGTTATGACCAACCTAGATAGCATATTAAAAACCAGAGACATTACTTTGCCAACAAAGGTCCGTCTAGTCAAGGCTATGGTTTTTCCAGTAGTCATGCATGGATGTGAGAATTGGACTGTGAAGAAAGCTGAAACCAAAGAATTGATGCTTTTGAACTGTGGTGTTGGAGAAGACTCTTGAGAGT
>SJYV01028080.1:157531-188305 GCA_006410875.1 Neotragus pygmaeus
TGGGTCTTTATTGCTCTGCAGGTTGCTCTCTAGTGGTGGTGCGAAGGCTTCTCACCATGGTGACTTCTCTTGGGGAGCACAGGCTCCAGGGCACTTGGGCTTTAGGAGTTGTGACTCCCAGACTCTGGAGTGCAAGCTCCGTTAACTGTGGCACAGGGGCAGAGTTGCTTAGCGGCATGTGGAAACTTCCCAGACCAGGGATGAAACCCATGTCGCCTCCATTGGCAGGTGGATTCTTTACCACTGAGCCACCAGGGAAGCCTCTAGCGATAGCCTTTTACTTCTAGCTTTCTTATTGAAATTTCCATTTGAAATTCCATCTGCCTATTTAAGTCAACGTATCAAAAACCGAACTTGCAAAATTCCCTGTCTACAAATTTCTCTTATGCAGCCCATTTACTGCCTGCCCAGGGCTGAGACCCAAATCTGGTTGTCTCTCAAGCACTGTGACCTACCAGTTCTTCATCCCAAACATATCATGGGTATTATCGCCTCTGCTCTATCCTCCCTGACATTATCTTTTCACTCACTAAAGCTTACCATAGTCTAGCAACATGCTACAAGGTAGTGACCCAGAGGGAAGGTGAGAACCAATAATAAGTAAGTAAAATATAAAGCCCTGTGGTCACTGACCTATGAGAGCCCACGGTGGTGGATGTTCAGGGAAGAGCAGGATGTACAGGAGTTGAGGAGCCTGAATCTAGGACTCTTCCAGTCTTGGTACAACTCATCTCTTGCCAGAACATTCGGGAAAGCTTCCAGCCGCATGTCCATTCTGTCCTCTACCCTGCTGCCTAAACTTTATTTCCAGGGTTTAAATCAAGCTGTGTCACTCTGTCACTAAAACCCTCCCATTATGGCAGGACAAGTGCCAAACTCATTGACCCTACTTACGAAACAGTCCAACTGAGCCTTTTCTTTTTCTCCCCAGCACTCTTTTAGACAACACAGTTATTAATCTTACAGTGCATGAAATAGGAAAGGAAAGAACAGAAATGAAAATGCCCATTCTACCTTAAAAATTTACCATCAGTATCATTTTCAACCACCCTCTTTTCCCCTTTGGCAGTCCACTCAGTGGATCATTCTCCTAATGACAGCTGTTCACACTTTGCATGACTGTTTCACATATCAAGATACTGAATAGTTTGGATGAACGCAGTTAATCAGTGTGTGATTATTCACTGCCCAGGTATATGCCCAGAGGCTCTGTACAACTATACGGTATATAGGAGCCATGAAGCAGACTGCTGAAAATGAACCCTTAGGCCCCGCTCTTAGGAACATTGGGTCCATCTGTATAGGTGAGTGTGATCTTGAGAGAATGAGAGCCAGTTGCCAACCACCTCTCCCTTCACAGGAATGAGCCGCTGCAACAACCGTCATTCATTCATTCACTCACTCAGTCATTCACACATCAAACACTTCTTGAGCATGTGCCAAGAGCTCACAGTCTTTTCCATGATATGTTCTGTGATCCCAAATTCTGGGATCAAAAAGGAGTGACCCAGGTCTTTACTGAGGGATCAGAGAGCTGGGGGAAAACTTGAGAGGCTTTTAAAGATTGAATAAAGGTTTGGGGGTTTTTTGTAGCAAAAAGTGTGTGTGTGGGGGGGCGATTTATGTACTCAAGGAAGGAGAATGGTAGCATCTGGATGAGAAACAGATAGCTGCCCTGCTAAAGTGAACCCAAATCCCAAGGTAATTAGAAAATGACACACTGTGTTCAGGAAATTCTGACAAGTTCAGTGTGGCTGCTGCTGCTGCTAAGTCACTTGAGTCGTGTCTGACTCTGTGCGACCCCATGGATGGCAGCCCACTAGGCTCCCCCATCCCTGGGATTCTCCGGGCAAGAACACTGGAGTGGGTTGCCATGTCCTTCTCCAATGCATGAAAGTGAAAAGTGAAAGGGAAGTCACTCAGTCGTGTCCAACTCTTGGCAACCCCATGGACTGCAGCCCACCAGGCTCCTCCGCCCATGGGATTTTCCAGGTAAGGGTCCTAGAGTGGGGTGCCATCACCTTCTCCATCAGTGTGGCTAGAGAGCAGGGGCAGGGAATGCAGACAGAGATGCTGGAAGGCAAACAGTGCACAGATTATAAAAGACTTGTACCAAGGAGCTGAAGCTTTCTCTGTAAGCATTGGGAAACCCAGAGGAATCTTTTAAGCAGGGGAGTGACCAATGAGGTTGATTTTGGTTAAAGGTCCAGTATGCATATATCCATGGATTTGAGAAGATGAACATTTAATGAGTGCTTTATACAGGTGACCACAGCCAAACACAAGTCTATGGGCGCATCCCAGCTAACTCTGCATATTTGTGTGTGTCTCCTCTAGTGACGGTGTTGGCCATTTTCCATGAACTGCATGTCGACCCTGACCTGTACACACTCTTGTTTGGGGAGAGTGTGTTGAACGATGCAGTCGCCATAGTCCTTACCTAGTAAGTACCAGAACTTGGCCTGTGTTTCTTTGACCAAGTGAAAGATGCTTCAAATATGGTGATAATTCCTAGGGGCTTTAATAGTATCTTTTCTTTTATATCATAGAGATAAAGGCAATTTCTAGCTTTTAAGGAATAATTACCACTGAAGAGCTCCAATAATGTGTACATTTCATTGTACACTTAATTCTAACACTATTTATAAGTTTCTTGTTTCCAGTCTATGATAAAAAACTACTCAGAGGGTAACGCTTTTGTTTTTTGGTGTGTATATATTTACCTGATTCACTTAGGGTTCCTAAAATGCACATAAATAAGCTTTCTTCATTTTAAATCAGTATCATTTAATTTTTTCAAGTCATTTTCCAGATAATAGACTAATAGAAACCATTGTATTTATAAGAATTTTGGCAAATCAGAGATAGAAGTTGAGACTCATAAATCTCTATTTATCAATGCAAATGTCACGCATTATAGGAATACACACATTCTAAAATCATCCACGTGATAAGTAAAACTGATGAAGCTTCTGCTAAGAGGTAATCTAATTTCCCTTTCATACTGGAGGAATTTTCATTTCAAGATGAGAATTAGTGCTCTCTTCTCACCTCCCCTTCAGGCACTCACCATTTATATTTAATAAATGCCATTTTGGTGGCTTTCACTATGTCAGAGATCTCTTCTTGGTTTTAGATTAAGACTAACATTTTGGGCAACTGTCAAATACTCTGAAGGAAAGTAACCATCTAATAATTAACTGTGACAACAAGATTCAATTCAGGGTGCTAATTACTTCGAATGCATTTGAAAATGTATTGCAAACTAACAAAGGATTTTTCAGTCAGACCTCACAGAGCAATCTAGGAAACAGCAGAGCAGCACCTCTCTTTTTTTCTGCCAGCTGACATTTCTCAAGGCTGCCACCCCAAAGTTACCACTGCATTCAGCAACGTTTAGAAAAGAGTCAAAAAAACCCTTATGTTTCACCTGGCTCCCAAGAAGTGCTTTTCCTGCTTTTAAGGAAAATATCAGTGAGTCCAAATTAAGAGCAAAAGCCATGGCACATTCACAAATGCCAAAGGATGCTTTTAAAGAAACACCAAGAACAGTTCATTAAAACATCAGGAATCTCTGTCCAAGAAATACTAGTATGAAGGGAACATTTGGAGTAAAGCTTGTTTAAAATCTGCTGAGTCTCTCATCTTCACTTCCTGAACTGCCAAGTTGTAAAAGGCCAAGCAAAGCAAAATCTCTAAAGCACCAATGAGCTTGGGAAAGAATTGTGCAGCTACAACCAAGGAAAGGTTTGGCCTTTCTGCTTTCAGCACAACCATTCACAGTAGTTTTCCATTAAAAATGCAGACTCCAAGGATGAATGTTGATGCTGCTGAGCACAAGCCTGGAGGACATTGGGAACAATCCATTTAATATCACCTTGGGTCAATAGGTGGTTATTAACTGGCAGTGCATTTTCTACTCCCCTACCTGTGCATTGCATGTCATAATAAAATGTGTTTCTCACCATATCAGGATCCCTTCCTTTCTAGGCACCAGACGCTTGCCATTCTAACCAAAATCTTGTGCTTCCCAGCTTTGACATTTCAGGTATTGTACAGAGTGACCCCAATGAGTTTTAACTTTTAAATAAAGCTAATTCTAAATCAGGAGTTTTTGACATGGACACTGCCACACATTGAAATCTGCAGGCTCTTTCTTCCACCCAGTGCACGCGGATTCCATCGGCCCCTCGCGGGAGCTCTACTGAGCATTAATGCACAGCTGTCCCTCTGCATCCACAAGGGACTGGTTCCAGGCCGCCTGTGGATACCAAAATCCACGGGTGCTCAAGTCCCTTATATGAAATGGCATAGTACAGCCAACCCTTTCCACCTGCCAGCTCCCTGTCTGCAGAGTCAGCTAACTAACTTCAGATTGTTCGATGAGGAACCGGCGAATTCAGCGGGCCACTTGTACTTAGGTTACGCTGGGTCTGGACTCTGTCCACCTCTGCTGTCTATTAATTACTTCTTCTCTCACCTTGCACAATTCTCCATGTGTTTCACTCTTCACTTTTCTCACATGTGTCTTAAACTTAGTTTACAGCCCATATGATAATCTCATTTTATACATCTACTTACCCACACATTCCCTCTCCTTTTAATGCTGCATCCCCACCCTCTCTCTTCCAACTATCTTCTATTTACCTTGCAAGAGCACTACTAAAAAGTTTTCCGTGACCTTCAGACCAGAAGTTCAAGCATTTGTCTCTCCATTTTTCTCTTCCTTCACTCTAAACTTCACGTAGTGCCCAGTCAAGTCTCTGACTCGTAACCTATGCTTTTCTTTACTAGCACTAAGCGCTGTCTTCACAGCTCCTGTTTTTGGCTCATCAAGTCTTTGACCATATACCTCAGACTCCTCCTCTGGGAACCACTAGCCCACATGCTAAGACCCTACCCTTCTTTGCTGCTGCTGCTGCTGCTGCTAAGTCGCTTCAGTCATGTCTGACTCTGTGCGACCCCATAGACAGCAGCCCACCAGGCTTCCCTGTCCCTGGGATTCTCCAGGCAAGAACACTGGAGTGGGTTGCTACTTCCTTCTCCAATGCATGAAAGTGAAAAGTGAAAGTGAAGTCCTCAGTCATGTCCGACTCTTCGTGACCCCATGGACCGCAGCCTACCAGACTCCTCTGCCCATGGGATTCCCCAGGCAAGAGTACTGGAGTGGGTTGCCATTGCCTCCTCCTCTGATGGGCTGCATAAGATTGCAAAGAGTTGGACACAACTGAGCATGCGTGCACACCATAATGCCATAGTTTAAATTAGCTTTTCTGTGCTAATCTAACCAGTTATAATACTTTTTCTTAGGCTAAATGTGCTGTGAATTTCAAGCAACTACTGTAATGTATAATTGAATTTGATGACTACAATTCCTGAACATAGCGGTGCATGGTGGGTGGTGTCCCTAAGGCTTAAAATGACCCAGAGTTACCTTAAGATAAAAGTAATTTTATTTAACAAAAAGTTTTGGAATTAGCTTTTCTCTGCTCCATACGATTGTTCCAAGTATGTAGGGAATGTCATGCCCAAACATGTATGCATAATGACTCATGAATGAATTCCACGTGATGGATTGGCATTTCTAAGAATGCGTAATAGACTACGCAGGAAGGGAAAAGATATAATGAAGACATCTTAAAAGGTGTGTGTTTTTGAATCCTGAACAAAGAGGCAACATAGTAGGGTAGAAAGAGCCTTAGATTTAAGTCAAAAAGCTGGTGTCAGGATTTTCACGAATTAACTGTGCAATTATTACAGTCGACATGGAATCAACCCAAACTGGAGTAAACACAAGGGGGATCTGTGTGAACTGAGGTAACTGAACAGCAGCAGTAGACGTGGCTCAGGAAAGGGGCCAGTGACACAAACACAACTCTCTCCTCACTCAGCTTCTTCAGGGTTATCAAACACACCTGGTCACCAGATGGCTGCCAGCATCTCCCAGGGCTGTATCTTTAATCAGGAGAGTAGGGCCAGAATCTTTGTCCCATTATTCCCAGAAATAATCTTGGTACATCTTGTAGATTCTGATGCCATTCCAGACTCACTCGAGGCCAGGGAGATGTGCTGAATTTACTGTCTCGGGTCTAAGTCACACTGTTCATGAACTTAAGGCAGTAATTGGTTTTAATTGAAAGCACATGAACTGAGATTGGGGCAAGGTGGGATTATTGCTCAGAGTAATACTGCCACAAAAAAGGAAGAATGGGGACTTCCCTGGTTTTCCAGTGGTTAAGAATTCACATTGCAATGCAGAGGACATGGGTTCTATCCCTGGTCGAAGAACTGGGATCCCTCATGCCGAAGGATAACTGAGCTCACGCTGCTAAAGCTAGGGAATTTGTGCACTACAACAAAGATACCATGCAGCCAAATTTTTTAAAATTTAATTTAAAAATTAAATTAAAAAAGACAAATGGATGTTTGTGTGTGTGGCAACTGAGACCCCATACAGCCAAAATTTTTCAAAAAATAAAATTAAAAAAGAAGAACAGAGGCTGGTCAGAAACAAAATAAAACTGAAAAAAGCATGACGGTGACTTTATATGGCCATAAACTTTTCACACTTGTTTCCTTACCTACATTATGTGAGAATACTTGTCCTGTATACATTACAAAATTATTCTGGGTAATAAATAAAGCAATATAGTTGGAAAGGCTCTATAATCTACATAATCCATGCTTATAAGTATATATATACTTATTATAATTTATATAGTCACTTATATCAATATCTTTCATTCTACTTATACATATCTCTGGTTTCAGTGAAATGACTAAAGAAAGACCAGCTTCATAAATATGACATTTTATGAACCAAGGAATAGAGAGAATAACCATTTTTACATGTGATTTCCCCCATTAGGAATGAATGACTTAAAGCACACAGTCTAAAATCAAGAACTAGAAGTTGAAGTATATTATTTAACATTATATAGGTTCTCACAACTGAAGTTGATCTACTTGTGAAAGCTAATTGGTGGAGGAGAGAGAAAAGCAGGGCTATGTTACCTGAAACACCATAGTAAGAAATCAATTTTTACATATGGAGTTGATAAATCAAGAAATGAAAGTGCATACATGTATATATATATACTGGTGGGCTGCCATCTCTGGGGTTGCACAGAGTCGGACACGACTGAAGCGACTTAGCAGCAGCAGCAGCATGTATATGATACACATATTATTTAAAAATCTGAGTTGCAATGCAAGGGCCATGCATTCGATCCCTGGTTGGGGAACAAAGATCCTACATGCTGTGGAGCAACTAAGACCTTACACAGCCAAATAAATAAATATTGGGCTTCCCAGGTGGCTCAGTGGTAAAGAATCCTGCCAACGCAGGAACTGCAGGAGACATGGGTTCCCTGAGTCGGGAAGATCCCCTGGAGAAAGGAATGACAATCTACTCCAGTATTCTTGCCTGAGGAATCCCATGGACAGAGGAGGTTGGTGGGCTACAGTCTATGGGATCACAAAGAGTCAGACATGCACGCAGAGTCACAGGGCAGCCATCTGAAGAAATAAAGATATAAATGGTTAAAAAGAGATACTTTTGCTATGTACAACAATGATAAAAGTGAAAAGATAATTTAACTCTATTTTGTATCCTTTCATACAATTTGAATGTTTGCATGCATTTGAATTAATGTATTTAAACTATTCTTCTGGTGATCAAAATAAAAGAAAATCCAATTTATTTGATGAGAATAGAGTCAATCAGTCCTACCAGGCAAAAATCACTACAAACAAAATTAAATGATGAAAGATAGACCAGGGAAAGTAGTTTCAACAGACATATTGATAGTCTTTCAAGTATGTATTATGATTGTCAATCTTTTTAGTATACCAAGTGTACTAGTTATGTTACCTGAGGTAAATTACTTAACCTCTCTTTGCACCAGATGTGTTCTTTATAAAACAGAGATGGTGATATTAATAACATTTACCTCATTGCTGCTGCTGCTAAGTCACTTCAGTCGTGTCCGACTCTGTGCGACCCCACAGACGGCAGCCCACCGGGCTCCGTCATCCCTGGGATTCTCCAGGCAAGAACACTGGAGTGGGTTGCCATGTCCTTCTCCAATGCATGAAAGTGAAAAGTGAAAGTGAAGTCGCTCGGTCGTGTCCAACTCCTAGCGACCCCATGGACTGCAGCCTACCAGGCTTCTCCATCCATGGAATTTGCCAGGCAAGAGTACTGGAGTGTGTTGCCATTGCCTTCTCCAATTTACCTCATTGGGTAGGATTAAACAAAAAACACCTGGGATAGGGCCTGACTTATAACACTCAGTAAACACTAGATATTAGCTTCTAATATTACTCCTGTTATAAAAGACNAGCCATCTGAAGAAATAAAGATATAAATGGTTAAAAAGAGATACTTTTGCTATGTACAACAATGATAAAAGTGAAAAGATAATTTAACTCTATTTTGTATCCTTTCATACTATTTGAATGTTTGCATGCATTTGAATTAATGTATTTAAACTATTCTTCTGGTGATCAAAATAAAAGAAAATCCAATTTATTTGATGAGAATAGAGTCAATCAGTCCTACCAGGCAAAAATCACTACAAACAAAATTAAATGATGAAAGATAGACCAGGGAAAGTAGTTTCAACAGACATATTGATAGTCTTTCAAGTATGTATTATGATTGTCAATCTTTTTAGTATACCAAGTGTACTAGTTATGTTACCTGAGGTAAATTACTTAACCTCTCTTTGCACCAGATGTGTTCTTTATAAAACAGAGATGGTGATATTAATAACATTTACCTCATTGCTGCTGCTGCTAAGTCACTTCAGTCGTGTCCGACTCTGTGCGACCCCACAGACGGCAGCCCACCGGGCTCCGTCATCCCTGGGATTCTCCAGGCAAGAACACTGGAGTGGGTTGCCATGTCCTTCTCCAGTGCGTGAAAGTGAAAAGTGAAAGTGAAGTCGCTCGGTCGTGTCCAACTCCTAGCGACCCCATGGACTGCAGCCTACCAGGCTTCTCCATCCATGGAATTTGCCAGGCAAGAGTACTGGAGTGTGTTGCCATTGCCTTCTCCAATTTACCTCATTGGGTAGGATTAAACAAAAAACACCTGGGATAGGGCCTGACTTATAACACTCAGTAAACACTAGATATTAGCTTCTAATATTACTCCTGTTATAAAAGACCAATAAATAAAAAGTAAACATGATAGAAAAATGGACAAAAGATGTAAGTAGATAATGAACAAGAGAAGAAACATAAATGGCCAATATTCTACTAAATAAGATCAGCTTCACTAGTAATGAAACAAATTAAATATCATTTTTTGCCTAGCAAATCTTCAAATTTTCAGAACTCAAGAGAGAACAGTCATACTTAGAGTTTGGGGAAATGGGAACCCTCCCACATTACTGAGAAAAAAAGAAAAAAAAAAGGAATAGAACTTTTATAAAGGCAGTTTGGCAATATTTATAGTCATTAGAATTTGTGAATGCTTTCACCCGTTTACTTCATTTCTAGAAATGTGTCTTCAGCAACTAAGAGTTTGTGTAAAAATCTCTTCCTGAGGATGAGTGCATTGCTTTGAACAAAAAGTTGTACTTAAATTACTAGTTGGTTGAGTAAATTATATTAAAATCATGAAATTATATGCAGACATTTAAAAAGTAATAGAAAAAATATTGATACTAAAAGATATTCAGAATATATTTTTAGGTAAAGTAGGAAAATGTTACTTTTATATATTTTTAAATATTTATTTTTATGCATTTATTTGGCTGCACCGGGTTTTAGTTGCCACATATGGGCTCTTGCTTGAGGCATGTGGAATCTAGTTGCCTGACCAGGGATTGAACCCAGGCTCCCTGCATTGGGAGCATGAAGTCTCAATAGCTGGACCACCAGGGAAGTCCTGAAAAAAATTTAAATGGTGTATACTACAAGATCTATTAATATTTTTTGGTTAAAAAAACCACAGCCAAATTTATGTGTGTTTAATTATAATACATTATAATTTATATACAAAATCGAAGTGTTAGGTAGGATCACAGGTGATTTTTATATTCTTTTTTGCTTGGATATAAATATATACAATGATCAGCTTTGGTCCAGTGAATTCCCCCTTAACATACTTGATAATTGGGAATCTTCATTTAAATGTAGATTCTAGAGAGCTTTAAATCTGACATTTTTATACCCATGAAAGAGAAGAAAGAGGATGATGAGTGTTCTCAGTCATTTATCTGCAAAACTGAAGTACTGCCAGTATTGTGCTGAAATATCTTCTTGTGAAATAATTACACAGTGTACAAATGCTTCCAGATTTTCTTAGAGATAAAATCAGAACCTCATTAAACAGCTGGCTGTTGGATGATAATAAATACATGCTAGGTTCCTTCATTTTCTAGTAAGCAAATGCTTACAAGGAAATTCAATGTAGATTATTAAAAGAGTGTGGGAAATGGAGCACCATTTTCTTTTTTTAAATAGGAGTGTTACGCTGCTTAGAGGTTCTTACTAGAAAATGTCATTTAAAGTGTGATACTGGTGAATGCTTAGCACTTAGCGTGAGTGACATTTTGAAAGAGCACATTTCTTATAGCACATGCATCTTAAGAGAAATTTTAAATGGAAATTAATGGGATGGCTGTGAGACTCCAAGTACCATGCAACTAACAGGAACCTTGAGATGTCATCCAGTCTTTCAGCAAAAATGTACTGAGGACCTATAAGCGCCAGACATTGTGCTGAGCCCTGGTGATGTAGAAAGATGGACACAGCCACCCATCCATGCTCTCAACTTAACTCCTCATTGAAACAGGCAAATGATAGCTAACACGGGATTTTATATGTGTAACAGAAACTTGCTCTAAAAATTATCCCAGAAAATAGCTCTGTAGAGATGGGTTCTGAACATACAGTGCTAAAGAAATCTATTCTTCTTGGTACCAGCATCTCTATGTAGATTACAAGCTCCTCGAAGGCAAATAAGTGGTTCTCCATCACCCACAACATGAAGCTAATTATCTGGAAGATGGGGACATTTTACTAATTATTAAAATTAAAATTCATTCCAGAGGATGGATGTTTAATATTCTTCATATTGCTTCTTCTAAATATATGAAAATATAAATAAATATATTGCTTCATATATTTTCATTAGCTCTACTTCCATTTGACCCATACCTGTAAGCAAAGAGGTGATAAGAAGATGTCTCCTTTTGATGAGCATGAACCAAAACTGTTATTCCAGCCAGAAAGTACAATATTTCTCATAAATCTGCTGAACTTAAAAACAAATTCCTTGTATCTTGACATATCTTTCTGAGGATAAATCACTTTGATAGTTGCCTTTGAAACTGATAATCAGCATGAAATGCATTTATTTTGATGCCTGTCTGGATACTGCTGGTATACATAATTGAAAAAAAAGAAAGAAAAAGTTACGGTCCTCTTGGCTTAAGGCTCCTTGTCCTGGCAGTCAGTTCCATGCCAACTTCATCTTTTGGACACCAGGTGGCGGCCCCTGGTAGGAATGGAAAGGGGTCCTGGTATCTTTAAGAAGCAACTGGGAGGCAGAGCTCAGCTGGCCTCCAGCTTCAGTCAGAAAGCCCAGTGCTTGCTGCCACACCCCTGCCTGCTGCTGCAGCCTTGTTTGTTTTTTCTCATTCCTGATCCCTGGTTCCTGTTTCCTGTCTATGACTCTGGAACCTCCCCTACCCTGCCTCTTAATGTCCCTGTTCAGAGGACAGCAATTGACCTGGGACTCCATCCCTTGTCTCTCAGATTAGATGTGACATTTACTCACTATTTCTCTGAAACTCAGAACTGGCTTTGCTTCATGTCAAACCATGCACTACAAACTGACCTACCAAGAATAAATAAATAAAAGAAATCCATGTTGATGGTGTCTTATTTCAATCCCACTATACGTTAATTTATTGGCACATAAGTCAGATGTAAGTGACAGAAACCCAATTCAAATTAGCTTAAGCAAAGGAATTCACTGGCCCATTTAACAAGAGTTGAGCTGACTCTGGACATACCAGAATTTAGGGGTTCAAATATGAGTGTCTTCTTTCTTGGCTCTGATTTCCTCTGAGTGCTAGCATCATTCTTTCCTACTGCAGATAGACTGCACAGATATATATGTATATATCTATGCACAATAAAAATTTATATGTATATATATACAGACTATCTATCTGCAGGAAAGGGTAACTAATGCTATCTCCAGGCTTATATTATTCTAGCTCAAAATAACACTTAATTCTCCCAATATTTGCATATCAGCCACAGAGAAGGACTCCTGTTGGCTCTGCTTGCATCAGAAGATCACCTCTAGACCAATCACATAGCACTCCATGGAAATTAAACATGGTGACTGGCCAGATATGAATGATATCCTCATCCTTGTTGCCCGTGGCATGGAATCTGCTATTAGAAGAAAGTGATTGAAAAGACAAGTTTAATCCCAGAATAACAACTACCAATTTCACAGTAATGGAATGTTCAGGACATAATGAACTGAAATGAAGCTGATAGGCCCCATGCCTTTACAAACTTTAAAAAAAGATGCTTTATCTAAAAAGGCGAAAAGATATCTTCTAAATGTAGAATTGATTTGAAGAAGAGGAAAGGAAATTCCCTAAGTGTAAGAAACAAGAGAGAAATCAAGGCAACAGTAGGAAGCTGCCACTGTCAGTAGCCACATGATTTTGTGTGTGTGTAGACCGAGAGGTTTGGGAGCTGGAGTCCCACCTCCCTGTGGAAATCAGAGCCCTGTCTTATAAGCTCATTCATGATAATATACTTGTGCAAAAGTGCTTTGAATAAAGCCTGAAGTCTCAAAGTGCTCTCTCCATTACAGACTCTGTCCATCAGCCTTAAGAAATGGTGAGGACACTTGCCTTTTGGATTTTGCATCAAAATCCCTGATCCGGGAAGTTGTGTACAGGAAATACAAGCCAATGAATTAAGATTAAAAGTTTTTAGGACCATTGAAACTCCTGCCCCTGCCTTATTTTCCTTCCCTTATTTCTAAACATGCTAAATTTCTCTGAAGTGATACCATCTCAACTCAGAAACATGGAAATCCCACAGTAAAAAACAACACTTCCTGAAAATAAATTCACAGTAAAAATTTACAAGCCTCGGAAGGAAATGACTCCACTATGAAGAAAAGCCAGGAGATAACCAAAAGTAAATCGGAACAAGCACTCTAAGGAGCTAAACAAAAAATATAAAATATTGAGATATATTATAAAAAATGAGCATATTAAAACGACTAAAGTGATAAGTGGAGCCAGAGCAGAAAACAAGTTAGGAAAGAATAATAAAAGAAGAAGCAAAAGACTGTTCCAAAATGAAAAATATATATATTGACATTAAAAACTAAACAGATGAGATAAATGTCCTATTAAATGCAGATGGTTAATCAAAAGATAAAATTTGCAAATGAACCAGGATGCAGAACAGAGTTAATTTGTGGCACTATTTGAAGAAATAATGGATGGTAATTTTCCAGAATTGAAGAGAAAAATTAAGATATCACATTATGTCCAGAACTGGATAAATTAAAATTATCTCACATCCAAATATATTATGGTGTAGTGTGAGATCATCAAAGACAAAGTAGAAATCTGAAAAGCAACCAGAGAGGAAAAATGAATTGCTGACAGTGGAAAACAATTTAGAAGGCAGCAGTTTTCTTATTAGCATTAGTAGTTGCCTGAGGACAGTAGAATAATATGTACAAAATACTGAGGGAAAATAATCTATAAACAGGGATCTAAATAGCCTGCAAACAAGGTTACCATTCTAGGGAAAGAATGAAATAAAGACATCTACAGATTAAAAGGAGTTTACCACTCATGGATAATCAGTGATAGAAATAAGAAACTGAACTAAATAGGAGTTGGGGACAGGAGTGGTGAGCAAAGAAGTTGGTGAAATAATCATAAATCTAATAAGGAATGACCATGGCAATAATAATGATGATTAGTGGAGTAAGTTATGTGAGAACTAGCACTCTATTATTCACTACAATCTTCAGAGATGGTGGACATTGAATATGATTGGACTGAGAGATGATGCTGAGTTCAGAAAGTAGAAACACAGCAAAAGAGCTGTTTTAAAGCAATCCAATTTTCACTCAAGCAACCGTGTTCATCAAAATATTTCTCAAAATGGCTGAAGAGTATGACAACAGATAATCCTTTTCAGTTTGGTTTAGAAATGCTGAAATCAGTTTAAATGTGCGATGAAACTTTAGATAGTCTTTAATAATTTCAAACTATACGAAGTGTTTCTTCAAGTTAGAAAGCTGGTAAAGTATCTTTCTTGGGATCCTTTCATTTTTCTGTTCAAGATTATAGGCTCTCTCCTTTGTACCACTAGTGTCTCAAGTGTAGGACTTCTCAGGCTTTCTCCGGATGCTGTCCTTCATCTTTCTCATTGTCTTCCTAGTTTTCTTCTTTCTTGGTTCTGATTGCCTCACGTTCCTTATTGTCAGATTTTATGATCCACACTAGGAATTCATCTCTTCAGTTCTTACCAAGTCCTGGGGAGAGGTTACCTCCCTGGGTGGAAAGCAGGGATGTTTTCTGCCACATCCGTTCTTGATATGTTGTGTGATAGAGATTCTTTAAAATATTGTCATTTATATACTCAAGTAACTTTGAGCTAACGTTCTAGGTGACAAACCAGTTTTGAGAGAACAATGGAAAGGACAGTTTTGTCTTCTGATGTACATTGTTCACTAAATCACAATGAACGATGTATGTAGCTCCTTATTCATTTTTGCCTCTGTTTGAAATTTTGGTTCTCTCTACATAAACGAACCTGGTGATCTCTAGTCCAGGCCTGGGACGACCAGCCATGTACTAAGATAATGATTTGTGCTAAACAAAGTATGTATGAGGCAGAGGTGGACAGCAGGGCATTGATATAAAATAAGCACCAAGAAATTACTGATCCATGGCCTAGACAATCCACATTAGCTTGATCAGTTCATTTTCTTTCTATAGTCAAGTTATGTAGGAAGCTGAATCATAATCAGCATCCAGTTTATTATTTACCACAGGAAATTACTGTCACTAGGATTTCAAGTACCCCAAAGATCATATGACAAAAGCAGTCTTCCTATAGGCTGACCTGCGTAAAAAGATAAATATCTAGAGGGTTGTATGATCAGCATGGGGACAGATGAAGAAGAGTAGATTGATGAATCATTTGCTTATCTGCATCTTTCACACAATAGGTCCTTTTTTCCCCCAACTGAAAGCAGTAGGCAACCTCTCCCCAAATCCATTACCAGCATTTAGGATAACTTAAAACGATTCAAAGTATGTTAGCATAACTAAACTTTACTCTCTCCCTACTACATAAAGCTGGGACTGTCACTCACAGAGTTTATGTGATTCTTCTTCATTCTTCTGTGACTAATCAGTCCTTCTTCAGATTGATAGGTTGCATATTTGTCACCACATATAAATGCCTTATCTCTATTTAGGATCACTCTAGTGGCTCAGACTGTAAAGCATCTGTCTGCAATGCAGAAGACCCAGGTTCAATCCCTGGGTTGGGAAGATCCCCTGGAGAAGGAAATGGCAGCCCACTCCAGTATCCTTGCCTGGAAAATCCCATGGATCTCAGAGCCTCGTAGGCTACTGTCCATGGGTTGCAAAGAGTCAAACACTACTGAATGACTTCACTTCTATCTCTATTTATGTCCTTGAATACCTGAGAGGGGAATTGATAGAGATTCTCTCTCCTATCTAGGACATCTATGAGAAGAACCAACCATGACGTGAAGTAAAATTTCCAGCGCTGTCAAACTGGCTTCTATTCATAACATGATCTGAAACACTGCCCGTTCAACTTTTGGGGAAGGGGTTGCAAAGTCTTTTAGAATCTGAAGAAAGCTATGGTTGTCATCTCAGAGAAGGGGGCATGTATCTGAACTTCAGGAACTCGTGGTTAAGATGTTTTTGTCCTAAGGCATATTTATTTCCAGTGTGTTTTAAGCTTGAATTCTCATTTTGAACAACCAAGAAAATGCCTTTTATTTTAAGTGATCGATTCTGAATATTTTTTTCCAAGAGAAACATTTCCAGAGAACAAGGGGTCAAATCAGTATGCAGTCATAATTTTGGTCTAAATTAAAAGCTCTCTTTCAGCTCAGAGAATATAATCTGTTCATATTACTTGGGCTCTATAATGAATTTACATGGCAGGCTTATTGCAGGTTTTATGTGGGCTCTGCCTTGCTGGGGCATGTGATGCTCAGGGAGTCTGATTAAAATTTGGGGAAGGAGCAGCTGTTCAACCATAGAGGGTGAACTCAGGGCCCATTTTTCAGAGTATGACTATAACGCCTGACACCCTTGCCAACTATTAGATGATAAATTAACTGTATTTAATGCCGAGCTCCTGTGTTAATAGCTTTAAAAGATCAGTTGTTTATGGGAAAGAAGTTGAGAGCTCTTACCAATTTTCCTGTCCCAGGGGTCCTCAAATACATCACTTTTTTCCATTGCTAGAATGACAGGCAGTGTTTAAGGGAAAAGGAAGAAATTCTTCCCAGCATTTAGTTTACTCTTCATTGGTTAATGGCCAGAAGTTTCTCATTTCAAAAGATAGTGGAGTGAGTGCCCAATGAATTCTTACATAAAACAAAACACATAAAACTCAGACCATGTGATTGCTGGTATTATCCTATAGGATCAGAATCATGATGTAATTTCATGATTCTTCTGAAGCTACTTAATTCAACTGAACATATGAAAGTCAAATTCTGAAGCCTGTTTTGTTATTGTTCAGTTGTTCAGTTGTGTCCAACTCTTTAAGGCCCTGTGGACTGCAGCACAACCGGCTTCCTGTCCTTCACTATCTCCCTGAGTTTGCTTAAACTCATGTCCATTGAGTCGATGATGCCATCCAGCCATCTCATCCTGTGTCATCCTCTTTTCCTCCTCAATCTTTCCCAGCATCAGAGTCGTTTCCATTGAGTCATCCCTTTAAGTGGCTAAGATATTGGCGCTTCAGCTTCAGTATCAGTCCTTCCAGTGAATATGCATTCCTTTAGGATTGACTGATTGGATCTCCTCACCGTCCAAGGGACTCTCAAGAGTCTTCTCCAACACCACAGCTTGAAAGCATTAATTCTTTGGTGCTCAGCCTTCTTTATGGTCCAACTCTCACATCAGTACATGACTACTGGAAAAGCTATAGCTTTGACTATACGCACATTGGTCAGCAAAGCAATGTCTTTGATTTTTAATACGCTGTCTAGTTTTGTCACAGCTTTTCTTGTACCTTTTAATTTTATGGCTGCAGTTATTGTCCACAGTGCTTTTGGAGCCAAGAATATAAAGCCTGTCACTTTCCATTGTTTCCTCATCTATTTGCCATGAAGTGATAGGACCAGATGCCATATTCTTCATTTTTTGAATATTGAGTTTTAAGCCAACTTTTTCACTCTCCTCTTTCACTTTCATCAAGAGGCTCTTTAGTTCCTCTTAGCTTTCTGCCATTAAGTTAGTATCATCTGCATATCTGAGGTTATTGATATTTTTCCCGGCAATCTTGATTCCAGCTTGAGCTTCATCCAACCCGGCAGTTCGCATGACATACTCTACATATAAGTTCAATAAGCAGGGTGACAATATACGCCCTTGATGTACTGCTTTCCCAATTTTGAAACAGTTGATTATTCCACATCTGCTTCTAACTCTTGCTTGCTGACCTGCATACAGGTTTCTCAGAGGCAGGTAAGGTGGTCTGGTATTCCCATCTCTTTAGGAATTTTCCACAGTTTGTTGTGATCCACCTTGAAGCCTGTGCCATGTTGCTTATTTTCAGAATGACCGTTAAATGGTTAAATCTGATCTAATGCCATTGATGTGAGCATACTAAACCTGATGCCACTAAATTAAAATGAAAGTGAAAGTGTTAGTCTCTCGGTCATGCTGGACTCTTTGCGACTCTGTGGACTGCAGCCCACCAGGGTCCTCTGTCCATGAAATTCTCCAGGCAAGAATGATGGAGTGGGTAGCCATTTCCTTCTCCAGGGAATCTTCCCCACCCAGGGATAGAATCCAGGTTTCCTATACTGCAGACAAACTCTTTACCATCTGAGCCACCAGGAAAGCCCCATTAAATTAAATCCTAACCCTAATACATTGGGAGTTTATCCTTTTTTTATCTTTTATCACATGCCCACCCTCATCTGCCTACTTTGTTTTTATGGACATCAGAATATCTTCTAACTGGAATCAATTTTTAATATGTGATTATTGAACATGCAGATTTTCAGACATTGCTTATTATTCTAATAGCAGAATCTGCTTTTAGCCTTTTCATTAGCAGGTTTATAAGGACAAGTTATAAAAAGTAAAAAATATATATACATGTAGGCACTCAATTTTATTTGGAATTCTGATAAAAGTTTTGGTGGAAGAATTTTAACCTTCAAACATACTTCATGTGTGGATCACGTGTTTTGCTTTCTCCATGAAAAAGTGAAGGCTGATCTGAGAGTCTGGATGATGACTCTATCATTTACTGGCTTTATTCCACTAAGCAAGACAGTCAGCCTCTTCAAGTCTGCTTATTAATGTCATCAAGGTGTACACATCAGTTTACACATCTATTCCAATTTAAAATATAAAAATCTACTGGGATTTTAGAAGTAAAATTGAGGACATAGATTATAAAAGCAGATAGGATCAACACCATGGGAAAACAAAATTAGAGAAAACAAAAGCCCAAAACATAACTATTTACTAAGATAGGAGAAAAGACTACATATATCCAAAAGATATAGATAATTTGAGATTTTAAAGTAAAATTAAAGAAATTTGAAATATAAATGGCAAAATAAGTTATAAGCTGATATGACTGTCTACGTAAGAATATAAGAGACACAAATGGAAAAATTTAGANATTCTCCAAGCAAGAATCCTGGAGTAGGTTGCCATGCCATCCTCCAGGGGATCTTCCTGACCCAGGGATCAAACCTGCGTTTCTCATGTCTCCTGCACTGGCAGGGAGGTTCTTCATACTAGTGCCACTTGCGAAGCCCAAAAGAAGAACCCACAACTGCCATCCCTGCAGTCAAATTTACCAAAATATCCTAGAAAATTTTAGACAAAAATTTCTTCATTATTATGAAAGACAACATCAACTTTTCCTCTGTAGATGTAGATATACATATACACATCAAGTTTTATGTCTCTTCCTAGAAGAGACATAAAATAAACAAAGGAGATTAAAAGTGGACTGGCAGGACTCAGGAGGAACCTAGAATGATAAATACAATTACTTAAGAGATTAAACTTTGGAAACAACAAAAAGACAATGAACTTCTCTGAAAACACTGTCAGGGACATAGAAGACGGGTCTGAGGAAATAATAAAAAGCAAAGTAGAAAAGAACCTAGGTATGACAATGACTATAGGATATGTAGTAGAAATGGATGGTAGGTAGTTGAGTGATTTTGAAGAAGAAGAAGAATGGAAATTAGTTAAAAACACAATAAAACAATATTCTACAATACAATGATGTAGTAAGTGGATTGAAAGACTGGAAGGACCCACTGAATGCCAGGAAAATTTCATTTGGAATCATCATGATGATGAGATAATCTGGCAAAGTTATTGAATTTCAAGTTTAAAGAAAGAATTATGGGGACATCTAGGCAAACAATTCAAGTCACCTACAAAAACAGAAATAATGAGGTTGGCCTTGGACTTGACTACAGTGACATTCAATTTCAGAAGATGGAAAGGCTGCACATTTTCACTTCTGAGGGACAGAATGTGAAACTCAAGCCAAATTGTTCTTCCAATATAAATGCAACAGATTAGGTGTTTTAATAAATAGTGTGGGCCAATGAGCTATTCCTTTGGGAGAAAAAGTTAAATACCTAATTCACATCATTCCTAAAAAGTAATTCTAGAGGGGTACAGAGCAAAATGCTAAGAAAAAAGTATGAAAATACTAGGAGAAAATTCAAAAAATAATTCTATAATTTTGAAATGTTGATAAACATTTGAGTCTTTATAAATAAGACTCAAAACTTAAAAACAGTAAAATAAAAAATCAACTGACTTGTTACACAAATTTTTAAAAGTAAATAACAGCATGGATAGGAGACAATTGACAGACTAGAAGGAAATATTTGCAACATCTTGACAGTCTTAATATTTTAAATGCCCAAAGAACACCTACAAATTAATGTGGAAAAGGTAATACAATATAAAGTTGAATAAAAAAATAAACAAATAAGGTGCAAATATCTCTCTATATGTGTGTGTATATTCATGTATCAATACATATACATACTTATATTAAAGTAAAATGGTGTGTATTTAAAATTGGAGAAAATACAAATTCAAATGAGACATTTTACATCCATTGATCTGGCAAGAGTTAATAGTTTTTTCGTGTTTACTTCAGTGTTGTCAAGAATGAAGAGAATCAGGTGGTGTTATATACTTTTGCCAGTATCACCCAACATGTTAAATGCACCCAGTAAAACTACCTCAAGTAACATAACTCAAGAAGTATTTTCTTATGCAGACAAAGATACCTTTATAGTCATCAGTGTAACGACAACAAAGATGTAAACAATCAATAATGTCTTTTCATAAGGAAGAAATTAAGTATTTTGTGCTACATACAAATTAGGGAACAAGTCGGAACCTCTACAAAAGTAGATGACAGAAAAATCTCTAAGGCATTTTTAGTTACAAAATAACATTTCTGGAAAATACATATTTATGATAGCATTTATGCAAAAGTGACATTTGTATGTGCGTGTATGCGAAGTCTCTTCAGTCATGTCCAACTCTTGGTGACCCTATGGACTCCAGCCTGCCAGGCTCCTCTGGCCATAGGATTCTCCAGGCAAGAATAGTGGAGTGGGTTGCCATCTTCCCCTGGAAGATCTCCTCCAGGGGATCTTCCTGACCCAGGGATCAAATCCATATCTCTCATGCCTCCTGCATTTGCAGGTGGGCTCTTTACCACTAGCACTGCCTGGGAAGCCTGACATTTGTGTGCAAGTGCATATGAGAGAAATGTAACAGAAAGGCTTTCACGTTTACTCTATATACTTTTGCATTGCTTTAATCTTTAATACAGAGAGTATATTTCTGTTTCATTCTCACCTATTGCCTGCTGCTGCTGCTGCTGCTGCTGCTAAGTCACTTCATTCATGTCCAACTCTATGCGACTCCATAGACAGAAGCCTACCAGGCTCCGCTGTCCCTGGGATTCTCCAGGCAGAACACTAGAGTGGGTTGCCATTTCCTTCTCCGATGCAAGAAAGTGAAAAGAGAAAGTGAAGTCACTCAGTCGTGTCCGACTCTTTGTGACCCCGTGGACTGCAGCCCACCAGTCTCCTCTGTCCATGGGATTTTCTGGGCCAGAGTACTGGAGTGGGGTGCCATCGCCTTCTCCGCACCTGTTGCCTAGTAGAGATTTTAAGTTGTGTTTACTGCTACATTCCGAGCACCTACAAATGGCATAACAGTTGGCCATCTGTTGTTAGTAGGTCTCTGTTTAATGAATGAATGAACAGGGATTTGATGTCAATCAATAGGAGGGTGGTTGTAAAAGGCTTGTATAAGCACAGGTATTTGTGTGACAGAAAAATTGATTGTATGTTAAAAGAGTGAAACCCTAGAAATGTGTGACTATGTTTCCAGAACAGCTGATTGAAAATTGAAATCTTTGGCCAATCCATTTAGATCATTTTTGAAGTTCCAAGTACCTAACACATAAAAAAGTTTAAGATATGTATTGGATGTATCCATCATGAACTTGACCCATGAGTATATCTTTACATAAAATCAATTTTTTTCCCCTTCATATTAGTGACAATGCATTTCTAAGTAGTTTGTGAGCAAAGCAGATAATATGAATTTGTGATGGTCTAGGGTACAAGACTGGGAGAAGGCAATGGCACCTCACTCCAGTAATCTTGCCTGGAAAATCGCATGGGCGGAGGAGCCTGGTAGGCTGCAGTCCATGGGATCGCGAAGAGTCGGACATGACTGAGCGACTTCCCTTTCACTTTTCACTTTCATGCATTGGAGAAGGAAATGGCAACCCACTCCAGGGTTCTTGCCTGGAGAATCCCCGGGACAGGGGAGCCTGGTGGGCTGCTGTCTGTGGGGTCGCACAGAGTCGGACACAACTGAAGCGACTTAGCAGCAGCAGCAGGGGACAAGATGAGAAAAAGTGGTGGTGGGGCCAGTGATTCAGTAGAAGGCACATGCTTCCAAAATGACTTGAGATTCAATTTTAATTCTAAACTTGGTTATAACCAAGCATAACTGGAGGTGACCAGTTTGAGATCCTGGGTTTAATTGACGAAAAGCATCCACTTCCATTAGAATCTTCTCATTGTCACCTCCATTCGGGCCATCCTCATTTCTACCTTAATTCTTTTGCACCTGTCCTTTTATCAGTTAAGAATTTCCTCCCAATGTTCTGTCTCCAAACTGTTATTGTTTTGCAAAGCTTAGATCACACCTTCCATCTCCAACAAACATTATCAAGAACCATCAGCCCTAGATTCCTTTCTCTGCACCCCTAGGGAAAGCTTTATTTGGAACCGTAGCCTCTCAGAGTGAAACAGGGCGATAAAGGTCAATCAATCCAGTCTCAGGTAAGACTGCCTTCCAACGTGACCAGCAGGAGGTCATGCCACCCAGAGCTGGTGATGGAGGGAAAGCAGGACACCTCTGAGGAACAACTCATCTCCTGCCTGATTCCCTGTACCTTCAAATTCTTTCCTGGGGTCCTGGTCTCACCTCTGGAAATCCTATAGTAACCAGCAGGCTGGTTTTGTCGGATTTTCCCAGTGTTGATTGCCAAAGTGTGTGTGTGTGTGTGTGTGTGTGTGTGTGTGTGTTGATGTGAATTTATTGCCCAAGTTTAAAAATCAAGAGAATTAGCATTAAAAACCCAGATTTCTGACTACTTTTTAAAAAGCTGTTAGCTGTACTAAGACTGAGACAGCATAGCTAACATTTCCCCTGACAAAAATTAGCCGACATGAGGAAACTTTACCTTTAACCCAGCACAAAACAGCTAGTCACAGCTCCCACCACCTGATGTGGCCCCTAAATTGAGCCCAGGAATCATCTGCCATTAGTTAGTGAGTAGGCACAGTAGCTTTGTACAGGAGAGATAAGAGGAAAGGCATTATTTCTTGTGTTTCTGTCTCTATCAAAGGAGGAAAAGGAAGATAAGTCTCTCCTCCCTCATTCATATTACCTGCCCAAACTGTGGAACTTTGAATTTGCCACCTTAGTATTGAACGCCTTCTCTTTTGTATGAAAGCCATTTATATATATTTTGTGTGTGTTAGTCAGTTAGGTGAGTCTGACTCTTTGTGTCCCCCTGGACTGTAGCCACCAGGCTCCTCTTTCCATAGGATTCTCTAGCAAAGAATACTGGAGTGGATTGCCATTTCCTTCTCCAAGGGATCTTCCTGACCCAGGGATCCAACCCGGATCTCCTGCACCGCAGACAAATTCTTGTCCATCTGAGCTATAAGGAAGTTTACATTAATATATTAGAAAAAATAAAACTATTGAAAAGAATTCATTGTTTTCTCCTCTGCAGATCCCTATTTCTGTTCAACATAATTCTGATATCATTCATCATCCTAGTTGCTGTACTGTGAATGAGTTTGCTATGTTTTCAACAGTGCATTAGAATTGTTGACCCAAATTCAAGGATTTATTTTTAATCCCTACTGAATTTTGTTTGGATTTATGCAAGGTGCTTGTCCTCTCATCAGAATCTCATGGAATAATATGGATAAGTTAGAGTTAGTAAGAAGGAAAATTAAGTAATTGGGTATAGATTTAAGTAGCAATAAAAGTCAATATTTCTAGTAGCTTGGCAGAGTTTTAGGGACTTTTTCTGTTCAATATTTTTCTCAGTGACTGAGATGGAGGAACAGATTACAGGTTTGTCAAATTTGCAATTGATATTAATCTAAGAGGTGTAGCAAATATACAGAGTACTATGTTGAAATTACAGGAGATAATAACAGGCTGGAGAAATAGACTACCCCATGTACTTAAGATTATTAATAGCTTGACATAATTAGTCTCTGGATTATTAATTATCACATCATAATCATCCTATCTCACTCATCTCATCCTCTGTCATCTCCTTCTCCTCCCGCCTTCAATCTTTCCCAGCATCAGGGTCTTTTTCCAATGAGTCAGTTCATCACATCAGGTGGCCAAAGTATTGGAGTTTCAGCTTCAGCATCAGTCCTTCCAGTGAGTATTCAGGACTGATTTCTTTTAGGATTGACTTGTTGGATCTCCTTGGAGGATAAGATGGTTAGATGGCATCACCGACTCGATGGACATGAGTTTGAATAAACTCCAGAATTTGGTGATGGACAGGGAAGCCATGCTGCAATCTGTGGGGTCGCCAAGAGTTGGACATGACTGAGCAACTGAACTGAACTGAATCATTCTATCAGATTGGTTTGTTTTCAGCTATTAATTGAAGAAAAACCTAGGTAAGAGCATTTCTAAAGAAATACACTTTAAGCAAAGTCCATAATATTCAGAAAATAGGTATGGGTATGAATTTATTTTTTATTTGTTCAAATAAGCAAGTTGAAAATTGAGCTTTAAATCAGAATTCCATTTCTTCCCCTTAGCTTTTCACATAATGAACTCAACTCTTGGCCTGAAAACTAATCTCTGATCATTTTCCCCATGAACTGCATTACTATTCATACAGTAGATGTTATTTTAAAAATCTCAGATAATTGTCAAAGTAGAAAGAATTTACCTTGGCTTCTATGATGAGAAGAATGATTCTGTGCTCTTATGACAAGAGTCACTTCTTTCCCCCAAATGAACTGATCTTCAGAGCAAAAGAACGGTTCACTTGAGTATAAGGTATTTGTGGTTATCCTGAAAGTTCCCAGATGACTACATTTCTAGAATTTACCATTTTTAGGGGGGTCCTTCCTCTCATCTAGAGTATCTCTGCTATTCTTGAGACACACTGAATTAAACAATTGGCTGTTTTGTGTTTGTGTCTTTGGACCATTTTCCTCCACTTGTATTAATTGGTTTAGGGAGTTATTTAAATGCATCTGAATTTTCTCTAGAGAATTCATTTTACTTCCCATTGATTTTGAGGCATTTTATTGATGAGTAACACAAAGACAGTTATTGTAAAGGATAACAAAAGATATTTTTTTTCTTTTTTTCCCCTGGACAAGATGAGGATAAATGGTTGTTGAATTCAACAAAAATACATATTTTTGTTTTTTCGTTGATCCTTATATTAGCACTAAGGGAATAAAAATGGTATACTTGAATTAACTTCCATCCCCTTGCTAAGTATGATTTCATTTCTGCTATGCCCTGTCATCGTCAATTGGTTCTTTAGACTGGTTGGTCCATGAGAGTGGAGAATGCTTTGGTCCTACTCACCATTGTATCCCCAGTGCCTGACTCATAACAGACACTCAGTGAATACTTGCTGACTGGATGAACATCTTAGGGTCTTTGAACACGCTATTCTTTTTTTTTTTTTTTTTTTTTTTTAATAAATACTTTACCCCTCCCATACCTACAACAACATCCCATCATGCAACCCTCTTCCTTTCCTGGATTTCTCCTTTTTTCTGTCCATCTCAAATTAAATACAGTGTCTAGAGTGAGCTTTGTTTGACTATCCAATCCTCTGACTCACACACACACACACACACACACACACACACGCATTTTTTACACTGGTAGAATTGCCAGATTTAACAAATAAAAGTGTAGTACCCCAGTGAAATTTGAACTCCAGATAAATAATGACTGCTTTTGATATATGTAAGTTTAATACTGACAATCCTAAACATGGTGCCCTGATCATAACACTTTTCATGATTTGCAATTATATATTCATTTACTTATTTATTGGCTACTATATATTATTTCCTACTATGTTGTAAATTCCACGAGAGCAGAGACCATGTCTATTTTCCTTACCAACATGTCATTATCACTCAACATGGTTCTTTGCACTGGTAGATGTTCAAAACACATTTGTTGAGTGAGTAGATTGGAGATCAGGTGAGCTATCAAGCTTAATAAATGATTTTTCTGATTGATGTGTTGAGCAGAAAGAGAATTTATTGCTTAGTGCTTCCACCCAGCACAGGTGACTGATTGCAGTCAGTTACATTTAAAGAATATTACCTTTTTCCTTTGATGACATCACCAAAAAGGTGACCTCTCTAAGTGCAGATGACCCAGAGGAAACAGAAATGGTCATGGATTTACCCCAAAGAAATTTTGATTAGTATACCATTGACATTGCAGCTCCACTAATGATGGTATTTATGTCTGTTTTAATCTTTTTAGCAAAAGAAAAATACTTAACTAAGCTACATTTAAATTTTCTATTTTATTTCTAATTATTTTGCACAAGAAATTTCAAATGCATGGATCTTGGAGAAAATAGGATGGTTTACCGACAACATTTCAGAGATACATTTGAACATACTCTTTGGGCCTGATTTACATCATCTATAAAATGAGTGTTGATTAAATGCCTCTTATTTTAAGTAGTGAAACTCTGATATCCCAAAGTAAAGTTTAGAAGATAACGTCATAGTTCAGAAAATTATTGTTCTAACAAAAATAGTCAATTTGAATGACTCAAATAGGTCTCTATATTCCATTTTACTAATCAGGAATATTAAAGGGTGAGCTATTATGTTACTCTATCCACTTACCCTTCCATCCCTCCATTCTAATCGATTTATCCCTCAGAGAATTAGCTTCAGCTCCCTAGGCTCTCACATTCTAAACAAGACCATGTTCCTTCTAAGAAGTGAGAAAGTATTGTTTTCCTAAGAGTGAGTAGAAGAGATTAACATATCCTTAGGGAGAGCCCCAGGGCAGAATGCAGGCTACATTAAATTAAATAAATAAAACACATTAAATAAAGATATATTAAATCAGTGATGGCCTGTCTCCTCCTGACAGCTCACTGTTTAACTGGAGATGGAAATGTTCACCACTGAACTTGTATATTACCAACTCCCTGCTAATTAAAGAAAAAAAAAGTTTGTTCTTATCTATTTAGTGCTTAGTATGTATTCTGTATTGATAAGTGATTTACATATGCCATCACATTTAATCCTCCCAACATTATATGATAGATGCTTCTATCCCCATTTAATAAATGAAATAAACCTAGATGTAGGGATGTTAAATTACTTGCCTAAAACTCCTTGGTTAGAAAGCGGCAGACCTTAGGTAATAGACCCATGACCCAGATAGCTGGTACAATCTGAAGTGACATAAATAGGATAAATGTCAAAAGACCAGGGCTCTGCGAGAAGACCCTTCCTGCACATGAACCAAAGGGCCATGTCTTGACTCCCAGACACAGGAACTGATCTCGGGGGGCCTTGGCCTGTGGTGGTCTGAAGGCGTTGGCTCCTGGCCAGAGATTGAGGTTGGGTTGCCACAGTGAAAGCACTAATCCATAGCCGCTAGACCAGTGGTCAGTGATAAGGCCCTGGCCCTTTGGTTTGGCAAAACAAGAATTCCCATGAAGATGGAATGGAACGAAACAAAGTGTTTACTAAGAGGAAAAGAGTACAGTGTATGTGGATAGACACAGGTGAACTTGGAGAGAGTCACACCCTGGTGGTTGTTTAAGTCACTTTTATGGGGCATTTGTTCCAGTTTACCTTTGGCCAGTCATTTTGATTTGCCTGGTTCTGCGCCCATATTTGGTATAACTCAGAATTCTCTGGTGTGTACACACATATCTCTCAGCCAAGATGGATTCCACCAAAGAAGCCAATGGGTCGGTAGACAGCGTCAGCCCTCTTTTGACCTACAAGAAGCTTTCTGATCAGGAGGGTTTCCTTGACTATGGGAAGGAAAAATATGTGGTCTCGTATGTCTTATCTGGGCAGCCTCCTCTTTTGGTTGTCCTGCTATTCTTATCTTAAAGGATTGGTCCACAGGGAATGAATGTCCAGTTGCTTATTCTGGGGGTTGGGTTGGGGTAGGGGGGCGGTGGTGAGGGAGGCGTCTGTCTACCTCCTGCTTCAGAACCACTGAAAGAAAAAGTTCTCCCAGTCTTGCTTCTGTTCCTTGGCCAAGGCACAGCTGGACACCCCAAAGATTGCCTGGGTTGAATCCCCACCTCTATTATTTCCTAATGATCCTAAAAATGTTATGCAGCCTATTTGACCTGCATTGCTGTCAACAAAATATAGATGCAACTTTTACGAAAACTTAATCAACCTGGCTCTTTGTTAAGTATAAAACACCATGAAAATGGTATTTATTGTTTGGCTTCTTTGAATGGGTCCGGAAGTTGTTGAGATACTGGGAAAGAAAAGGCCATTCTTAGAAGTGCTTCTCCTCAGTTCTTCCCCAAATCTCTGGCCATGTGGGTGGCCCTCCAGAGTCAGCTGGGGGATAGTGGAGATTAAGGAGGACTAGTTTATCCTCTTACCCAAAGCTATTGTGCTGGTAAAATGAGGATTTGTATGCTTTTCCTCAGGATTGACACAGCATGACAGTAGGAGATGAATTTTTATCTGGGGCAATGCAAAATGTTGCACACATGCATTCCACTAAATAAAAGATTCTGTAAAGATTTTAATATTTGAATGCTATGCATGGAAAATATGAGTACATAATGTATAAAATGCAAATTTTTGCAAATTCGAAAACCCCATTTTTATTAGACAAGCATAATGGTTCTAGTTTGCTTCAAGTAAGCTTCCTTTCTAAATATTAGTTACTGTTTGGAAATGTTTTCTTTCTTTTTCCTCCATACACAAACAAAATTACTCTGCTTAGAGCAGTTATCACAAGTTCTCTCAAATAGCGAGCATTGTCTGAGATTTTTGCTTCAGAAACTGTAATCTTTACAGTGACAGCATTTTCTAGGTTTCCTTTTTCACCTCTTTGCTTTCCCCCCTGTCTTCCAGTTACTCCTGTGGACTTTCTTCCACATATCTCTATAATATTGATAAAGTAGAGGGCTTAGAAAATTGCCTCAGCTACTCTTCTAAATAAATTTGATACAGGTGTGTGGGTTGTTGAGGAAAAATCCTTTCTCCTCGGTAAGATTCAGTTCGCTGTCATGATGAACTTGATTGGGGAAGACACCACAATTNAGGGCTTAGAAAATTGCCTCAGCTACTCTTCTAAATAAATTTGATACAGGTGTGTGGGTTGTTGAGGAAAAATCCTTTCTCCTCGGTAAGATTCAGTTCGCTGTCATGATGAACTTGATTGGGGAAGACACCACAATTTTCAAAATTCAGGATGCTGTGGCTTGACTTCTTTCGATGTGATGCTTCATGGAAACTGCCATTTCTTCTTTCCTCAGAGAAATTACCTAAACGCTCTGTGTCTTTCATTCTCCATTTGGTCAATATCTTTAGAAAATCTTATTGATTACTTGTTTGATTGTTGTTGTTTTCTTCAAATAAATCCTATTTTGAGATTCTCTCTCCATGTTACAAGTGAAAGTAAAATTTCAATCCTCCTTACTATTTCAGTTCATTTCAGTTCAGTACAGTTGCTCAGTCATATCCGACTCTGTGACTCCAGGAATCGCAGCATGCCAGGCCTCCCTGTCCATCACCAACTCTCAGAGTTCACCCAAACTCATGTCCGTTGAGTCTGTGATGCCATCCAGCCATCTCATCCTCTGTCGTCCCCTTCTCCTCCTGCCCCCAATCNTCCGTGTGATTAGATTGACTAGTTTTCTGTGATTATGGTTTCAGTGTGTCTGCCCTCTGATGTCCTCTCTGGCCCCATTACTGATGGCAAATAGAAGGGGGAAAAGTGGAAGTAGTGACAGATTTCCTCTTCTTGGACTCTAAAATCACTGTGGACGATGACTGCAGCCATGAAGTCAGAAGACTATTGTTTCTTGGGAGGAAAGCAATGAGAAACCTAGACAGTACGTTGAAAAGCAGAGACATTACTCTGCCAACAAACGTTCATGTAGTCAAGGCTATGGTTCTTCCCAGTGGTCACTCAGAGGTGGACTGTAAAGAAGGCAGAATGCCAAAGAATTGATACCTTCAAACTGTGGTGCAGGAGAAGACTCCTGAAAGTCTCTTGGACAGCAAGGAGATCAAGCCAGTTAATCTCAGGAGATCAACCCTGCCTATTCACTGGAAGGACTGATGCTAAAGTGTAAGTTACAGTATTTTGGTCATCTGATGTGAACAGACGACTCAGTGGAAAAATCCATCATGCTAGGAAAGAAGGCAGAAGGAGAAAAGGGCATCAGAGGATGAGATGGCTGGACGGCNCTATTCACTGGAAGGACTGATGCTAAAGTGTAAGTTACAGTATTTTGGTCATCTGATGTGAACAGACGACTCAGTGGAAAAATCCATCATGCTAGGAAAGAAGGCAGAAGGAGAAAAGGGCATCAGAGGATGAGATGGCTGGACGGCATCACCGATGCAATGAACATGAACTTGGGCAAGCTCCAGGGGATGGTGAGGGACAGGGAGGCCTGGCATGCTGCAGTCCACAGTGTTGCAAAGAGCTAGACACAACTGGGCACCAGAACAACAACTTCTTTATAGAATGATGATAATTTGTCTTGTAGTTGAGCCAACTGCATCTATGTTTCTTAAGGAAGAATTAAGATTGCTATAATACAGTTTTAAAGAGAAGAAAATATGCAGTGTTTCCTGTTCTTCATATCCAGTAGAGACTGAAGAATCTAATCCTG
>SJYV01028080.1:188773-229862 GCA_006410875.1 Neotragus pygmaeus
ATGGGACCAGATGCCATAATCTTCGTTTTCTGAATGTTCGGCTTTAAGCCAACTTTTGCACTCTCCTCTTTCACTTTCATCAAGAGGCTTTTTAGCTCCTCTTCACTTTCTGCCACAAGGGTGGTGTTATCTGCATATCTGAGGTGATTGATATTTCTCCCGGCAATATTGATTCTAGCTTGTGCTTCTTCCAGCCCAGCGTTTCTCATGATGTACTCTGCATATAAGTTAAATAAGCACGGTGACAATATACAGCCTTGACGGACTCCTTTTCCTATTTGGAACCAGTCTGTTGTTCCATGTCCAGTTCTAACTGTTGCTTCGTGACCTGCATACAGATTTCTCAAGAGGCAGGTGAGGTGGTCTGGTATTCCCATCTCTTTCAGAATTTTCCACAGTTGATTGTGATCCACACAGTCAAAGGCTTTGGCATAGTCAATAAAGCAGAAATAGATGGTTTTCTGGCACTCTCTTGCTTTTTCGATGATCCAGCAGATGTTGGCAATTTGATCTCTGGTTCCTCTGCCTTTTCTAAAACCAGCTTGAACATCTGGAATTTCACAGGTTGGTGCAAAATAATTGTGATTTTGCATTATTGAACTTTGCTGTTTGATATTGGAATGCATTCTTAAATAAAAATGGTTATGCTATATTTCATTTTAATGTGCATTTCTCGCTTTTATTTTGCTGATGACTTTTTGCTTGCTATTTATTTTATATTTATCTTAGACTATGGAAATGATGTTAGACAAAAAGCAAATTTGAGCAATTTTCTTACTCAAAATGGATCATAAAGCAGTGGAGACAACTTGCAACATCAGCAATGCCTTTGGCTCAGGAACTGCTAATGAACATACAGGGCAGTGGTGGTTCAAGAAGTTTTGCAAAGGAGATGAGAGCCTTGAAGATGAGGAGTGCAATGGCCGGCCATTAAAAGTTGACAAAGATTAACTGAGAGGATCATCAAAGCTGATGCTCTTACAACTACACAAGAAGTTGCCGAAGAGCTCACTGTGGACCACTCTATGGTCATTCAGCATTTAGAGCAAATTGGGAAGGTGAAAAAGATCAACAAGTAGGTGCCTCATGAGCCAACGACAAATCAAAAAGGTCACTGTTTTGAAGTGTCATCTTCTCTTATTCTGTGTAACAACAGCGAAATATTTTTCGATCAAATCGTGATGTGTGATGAGAAGTGGATTTTATAGGACAAGCTGTGAAGACCAGCTCAATGGTTGGATGGAGAAGAAGTTCCAAAACACTTCCCAAAGCCTAACTTGCACCAAAAAAAAAAAGGACAGGGTCACTGTTTGGAGATTTGCTGCTGGTCTGACCCACTACAGCTTTCTGAATTCCAGCAAAACCATTACATCTGAGAAGTCTGTTCAGCAAACCAATGAGATGCACCAAAAAGTGCAGCTCCTGCAGCCAGCATTAGTCGACAGAAAGGGCCCAATTCTTCTCCGTGACAATGCCTGACTGTGCATTGCACAACCACCGCTTCAGAAGATGAATGAATTGGGCTACGAAGTTTTGCCTCATCTGCCATATTCACCTGACTCTTGCCAACTGACTAGCACTTTTTCAAGCATCTCGACAACTTTTTGCAAGGAAGATACTTCCACAATTAACAGGAGACAGAAAATGCTTTCCAAGAGTTCATGAAATCCCAAAGCATGAATTTTTACACTACAGGAATAAACAAACTTATTTCTCATCAGCAAAAATGTGTTGATTGTAATGGTTCCAATTTGATTAATAAAGATGCATTTGAGTCTAGTTATAATAATTTAAGAGTAACAATCCAAAACCACAATTACTTTTTCACCAACCTAAATATTAGGTAGGAGTAGATCTTTATTGGAAAGCTCATGAGGGTCTTTCAACGAGCAAGCAAGAAGTAACTTGTTTGTTATGCATCTAAGGAGGCTGAGAGGAATGGTGTGTTAGTCATTTTCAACTCTTTGCAACTCTATGTACTATAGCCTGCCAGGCCCTTCTGTCTATGGATTTTCCAGGCCATTATACTGGAGAGGGTTGCCATTCCCTTCTCCAGGGGATCTTCCCAACCCAGGGATAGAACCCAGGTCTCCTGAATTGCAGGCAGATTCTTTACCATCTGAGCCGCTATGGAAGCCCTAGTAGAGAAGAATGGTGAGCTCCGTTTATTGTCCAACTTGGTCCTGAGGCAGGCACTCTCTCACCATCAGAAACGACCTTTGGTTTCTGATGACAGAATTAGGAAACAGGCACATGATTCGGTACTATCTCTGAGCCCTTGTAAGGTCTCTATATCTATCTATATCTACCAGACTTTCCAAATCTGGGATTGTACATTGGACCCTGAGACTCCAGAAACTCCATTTCTCCCTTTGACTACACTCGTGTTCTACCCCTACCTGTAATGGAAAGCCACTGGCCCCAGATAATTTTTATAGTCTCTTCCAAAGGGCTTCTCTGCCCCACCTCAACACCTGATATCCCCAACACTCCTGACGCATTAGCTGTCTTGACCTAAGGCTGGTCAATCAACCACAGAAGCAAGCTCTATGCTTTATTGATTTTAGGAATCTTGAGAATCCCCAAGTGGGATTTCAAAAAAATGGTCAGTGTTAACACACTTCCCCAAACCATTCTAGTGGTTAGCCTTTGTCAGTCCAGTACTTAATTTCTCTGAGATGTTTTCCTCCTCTATGGAATGAGGCTAATTTTACATCAGTCAGTTCAGTTGCTCAGTCGTGTCTGGCTATTTGCGACCCTATGGACTGCTAGGCTTCCCTGTCCATCACCAACTCCTGGAGCTTGCTCAAACTCATGTCCATCAAGTTGGTGATACCATCCAACCATCTCACCCTCTGTCATCCCCTTCTCCTCCTGCCTTCAACCCTTCCCAGCATCAGGGTCTTTTCCAGTGAGTCAGTTCCTCACATCAGGTAGTCAAAGTATTAGAGCTTCAGCATCAATCCTTCCAATGAATATTCAGGATTGATTTCCTTTAGGATTGACTGGTTAGATCTCTTTGAAGTCCAAGGGACTCTCAAGAGTCTTATCCAATGCCATAGTTCAAAAGCATCGATTCTTCGGCACTCAGCTTTCTTTACAGTCCAACTCTCACATGCATGTGTGACTACTGGAAAAACCATAGCTTTGACTAGATGGACCTTTGTCAGCAAAGTAATGTCTCTGCTTTTCAATATGCTATCTAGGTTAGACATAGCTTCTCTTCCAAGGAGCAAGTGTCTTTTAATTTCATGGCTGCAGTCACCATCTACAGTGATTTTGGAGCCCAAGAAAATAAAGTCTGTCACTGTTTCCCTGTCTTATTTGCCATGAAGTGATGGGACCAACAAGGAGATCCAACTAGTCCGTTCTTAAGGAGATCAGCCCTGGATGTTCTTTGGAAGGAATGATGCTAAAGCTGAAACTCCAGTACTTTGGCCACCTCATGCAAAGAGTTGACTCATTGGAAAAGATTCTGATGCTGGAAGGGCTTGGGGGCAGGAGGAGAAGGGGACGACAGAGGATGAGATTGCTGAATGGCATCACCAACTGGATGGACGTGAGTTTGAGTGAACTCTGGGAGATGATGATGGACAGGGAGGCCTGGTGTGCTGCAATTCATGGTGTCTCAAAGGGTCAGACACAACTGAGTGACTGAACTGAACTGAACTGAACTGATGGGATCAGATGCCAAGATCTTCATTTTTTGAATGTTAAACTTTAAGCCAGCTTTTTCACTCTCCTCTTTCACTTTCATCAAGAGGCTCGTTAGTTCCTCTTCACTTTCTGCCATAAGGGTAGTGTCATTTGCATATCTGAGGTTATTGATATTTCTTCCAGCAATCTTGATTCCAGCTTGTGCTTCATCCAGCCCGACATTTCACATGATGTACTCTGCATATAAGTTAAATAAGCAGGGTGACAATATATAGCCTTGAACTACTCCTTTCCCAATTTGGAACCAGTCCATCGTTCCATGTCCGGTTATAACTGTTGCTTCTTGACCTGCATACAGATTTCTCAGGAGGCAGGCAAGGAGGTCTGGTATTCCTATCTCTTTACGAATTTTCCATAGTTTGTTGTGATCCACATAGTCAAAACTTTGGCATAGTCTATGAAGCAGAAATAGATGTTTCTCTGGAATTCTCTTGCTTTCTCTATGCTCCAACAAATGTTGGCAATTTGATCTCTGGTTCCTCTGCCTTTTCTAATTCCAGCTTAAACATCTGGAGGTTCTTGGTTCATGTACTGTGGAAGCCCAGCTTGGAGAATTTTGAACATTACTTTGCTAGCATGTGAGATAAGTGCAATAATGCAATAGTTTGAACACTCTTTGGCATTGCCTTTCTTTGGGACTGGAATGATTGAATAAATGCAAGTGGGCTGTATGCAAATACAAGATTCCTTTTCTAATCTTGTTGGCCACTGCTGAATTTCTGAAATTTGCTGGCATATTGAGTACAGCACTTTCAAAGCATCATCTTTTAGGATTTGAAATAGCTCAGCTGGAATTCCATCACCTCCACTAGCTTTGTTCATAGCGATGCTTCCTAAGGCCCACTTGACTTCACACTCCAGGATGTCTGGCCCTAGGTGAGTGATCACACCATTGTGGTAATCAGGTTAATTAAGATCTTTTTTTTGTATAGCTTTACATATGCCATGCAATTGTTGTAATGACAATGATGATGAATTATTTATAGCATCCAATATATAATAAATACCCAACAAATACTGCCTGCTGCATTTATTTTACCATTACTATTGGCTCTGATTTACTTCTTGTGGTTGTTTTAATACTGATTCATGAACTTAAGCTTTCATAGCCATTTTTTTTCTAATTTCGGATATCTGGGTTCACAGCTGCCTTTTGAAAACCTGAGACTGTCATAAAATTAGATAGTATCTGAGAACACAACAAGTACCCCACTTGACACATAAAAGGATCCCATAATGTGGAATCTGAATTGATAGTTTTACCACCCATTGTGAGAGTCAAACGTTTTCAATGTCCTAACTATGGTTTTTATTTTTCCTATACTAATAGACCAAAAAAGAGAAAACCACCTTAAATCGTCCTGGAATTCTATTGCATGCCATGTGAGCAAAGACATGATCCAGTCATAAGACGTTTAGAGAGCAATTTCTCCTGATTTTCTTAGGCAGTCAGTAAGATTGCCCTCCTATTGTCTGTTGGAGGACTGTGAATTAAAGTGCCTGGAATCAGAAGAGAGGTCTGCATAGTCTGTTTTCTCCTAAGCTAGAGGATCTCGGAATATGCTTTGTGGCTCATTAGAGAAGAGAGTAAGAAATGATTGAGGGCCAGAAGGACTGATCAAAGAACTAAATATGTAACTTACTAAATGATTCACAGCAAGAGTGGTGGTTGGGTGGAAGGGCATCAGAAATTGATACAAGCTTACCACAAGTAAAAAGACTTGTTTAGACAGAAACTGAGCCTAGGAAACACTAGGCTAAACCCTCAGAGATGGTGTACTCATCACATGGCTCATTGAAGACTCCCCCAAAGGAAACAAAGGAATAACCCTGACTCACTCAAACTATTGGATGCTGCCCTAGAGTCAATGCGCAATGGAGAACATAAGCAGAGGTAGTGCTCAGAAACTATAGGAGGAGAATTATAAAATCTGAAGAGGGGAGAGAAACACTATTACATAGAAAAATTCATTATTAAAAATGTTAATTTGCCCCAAATTAAGTTTAAAATGTAATGCAATTCTCAAAAGTAATCTTTTTCTAAAACTGGATAAATTTTAAATTTTATATAGGAGAATAAGTGAGTTTCAATAATATCTAAAGTAATCCTGAAAAATAAAGCATAATGAGATGATACAATTATAATTATTGCAATACAGTACCAGATTCTCCAATCCATGGGGTCGCAAAGAGTAGGACATGACTGAGCAACTTCACTTCACTTCACCAGATTCTCCAGGCAAGAATACTGGAGTGGGTTACCATTTCCTTTTCTAGGGGATCTTCCTGACCCAGGGATCGAACCCGAGTCTCTTGCATTGGAGGAAGACACTTTAAACTCTGAGCCACCAGGGAAGCCCAGTACAGGAATAAAGTGAAAGTGAAAGTGAAGTCGCTCAGTCGTGTCCTACTCTTTGCGACCCCGTGGACTGTAGCCCACCAAGCTCCTCTGTCCATGGGATTCTCCAGGCAAGAGTACTGGAGTGGGTTGCCATTTCCTTCTCCAGGGGATCTTCCCGACCCAGGGATCGAACCCAGGTCTCCCACATTGCAGGCAGACGCTTTAACCTCTGAGCCACCAAGGAAGCCCCACAGGAATAGATAGGTCAAATAAACAAAATAGAATACCCAGAAATAAACAGGTGTATCTGTGGACGTGCATGCACACGTGTCGTATGTTTAAAGTAACAATTCAGTGAAAAATTAAGAAGATGAAATTGGGACATTTTGCTGGCTAATTATAAAAAGACAGGAAGAAATATTACAACTCTACTATCACACCTTACACAAAAACAAATTCCAGATGACACTGTAAAAAAATGTACATAAAATCACCAGAAATACTGAGTTTACTACAACTTAATACCACCTAGTAGTACTTAATAAATATTTGTGGCAGATCTTGTGGTCATAAGATTTAATTGCAAAATTTGAGAGGTTTTAATATACTCTGAAGACTGGTTGCCAAGGCTTCAAACATATCAAAATTATAGTAACTTTCATAAATTCTTTATGGTTCTATATTTAATTTTCTTGTTAGTAACTTATCCATAACTGCCAGAAAATTAATCATTGCTATTGATATTTGGAATTCCTTTTACACACTTTTCAATTTGAAGGTGCATTTTGAAAAGAAGAGAAAAAAGAAAAAGATAGGCATAACTCAGGGCCCTGGCCCCTCTGCCTTCTTAGACATTAATCCTGTGACTAACCACAGCAGAGCTTACAGAGGAAAGGTAATTGATCACAGTAAAAGCACCTTGCCATAAGAAAATGTTTTGTATCTTTTCAATACTTCCTGGAGTCAAGGAATCAAACTGAGAAGAAAATACAAGCAGTATGTTATTGGGAGACTATCGCAATCTGCACAGCTGCTTCCAAATTGTTTGTCACATATTTCAGCCCCTGCTGAGTTTTTTTCTTTCTTTCTTTTTTCCTACATTGGGGGGTGGGGGGGGAGTCCATACTGGTCTGATTTAGCTTTCTTAAAGTGCTTTAGGTTTCTAAGGCAGTTCTTTAAGTAAGTTGCTATTAAAGAAACTCCTTTTGTTTACACATAATATTCAAATACAGTGTTCCTCTCTAAGTGGCAGGCTGGAATATTTTAGTGAGAAGTGTCATGGAGTTTGCCCTCAGGCATGTATGAAACTATAACTAGGTGCAAATTAGCTGGGGATTCCTGTGCATGTCATTTAAATTTGCTCAGACTAGTTTCAGGTATTTTGGTCTGCTTTTCTATAAACAAAAGGATACTATGAAATGGATGTTTGATAAACAGACAGTTCTGTTGGAGAACCTTGAAATCGCCTCAAAGAAACAATTATTTACCTCTGTTTTCAATTCTGCTTCTGTACTGGCAATCTGGCATCCTAACCCCGGGGTTTCTCTTGCAAACCTGTCAGAGTACAAGGGCTCCACCCTGAAGGTCAGTGTGATTGCAAGCCAGGCCAGATCCTTGCTCATTTATATAAGATTACCCATGAGTGAGAGAGACTGTCTGAAGGCAATAGGATTGCATAGGATTTGCTTCTACCTTGCAGCCAATATTCTGTCTAACTGCGCTGCACTCATGCATATTCACAAGGGTTCAGGGTTTGAGACCTTGAAACAGGCTGAAAATGCAAAGTTTAACAGCTATGCTGCTATACACAGTGCTACCCACCTCTCTTCAAGCTTGCACTACCAGTGGCCATCACTGTGCCTGGAGAAAATGCCAGTGTAACTCTGCAGCGATGCACCCCACGTGGGGCAGACTGGGATGCTGTTTGGAGTGGAGTCCAGCATTCATTACCTGTCTTTTAGATACTTCTAACATTGAGGGGCTTCCCAGGTGGTACTAGTGGTAGAGAACCCGACTGCCAATGCAGGAGACAGACTAAGGTTCAATCCCTGGGTCAAAAAGATCCCCTGGAGGAGGGCACGGCAACCACTCCAGTATTTTTGCCTGGAGAATCCCATAGACAGAGGAGCCTGGTGGGCTACAATCCTTAGGATTGCAAAGAGTAGAACACGGCTAGCAACTTACCCGGCATGCAACACTGATGATCGACTGGAAGCTTTGGCTTAAAGTATTCCCTGCTTATCTCCAATTGGTTCATGTCGACCTCTGTAATATTGTTGTCCTTAACCTCTTGCTTTTTCCAACCCAGATATACTCTGAATCAAGCCAGTCAGTATTTTTCACTTATGCTCCCAGCCCTAGGACACTTGCTTGTCATCTTGCAAGACAGGATCCAATTTAAAACTACTTTAAAGACCAACTGGCTACAAATAAGCTGATCTTTTGAATACAATAATATTTTTCCATAAATGAATATTCCTTTTTTTTTTTTCATCGTAGCAGCTTGATTTCTGAAGTGCCCTAGATCAGTTTTACAGTCCTTGGTTCTCCTCTGATTATTTCTTTTTGTTTTTCGCTGTTTCTTCCACCTTTCTTCACTCCCATACCACCCCATCTCCCAGAATACGGAGGAACTAAATGTTAAAATATATATATTACATTGAAAAAGAACCTAAAAACTCAATAGTTGGGGGTTATGCCTGCCGTAATTGTTCGAAAAAGTTTTTAATGGATTGAGGGTAAAAAAAGGAAAAAGAATATTTCCTTTCAGTCTATCATGACTTTATAGCTTTTTGTATAAAAGGCATGAGGAGACCACAGAACAGACCTCACTGCTGAGTAGACACACTTGACTAAGAATTAACTCCAATTTTATAAATTAAAGGGAAGTGTCTAAAAGACCAAGTCTGAAAGATTTTAGTACTTTTCCTTTTTTGCGTTTTTATTTCTTTTCATCTATAAATAAAAATAATTTATGTACCTTAGATACAAATCATAAATTGCAGAGAAACAAAAAGATATGCATCAGAATCCCCACCGTGATCCAACCTACTTAGAGACAACCACTATTATAAATATACCATTTATTTGCTCATACATATGCAAAACATATACGTATATACCTTATTCAGAAATGATATTATACCATACTTAGTGTTTGAGAATGTTTAACCAGTCATCTATTGTTGGATATTAGTTTTATTTGTGAGTGTGTGTGTGTTTTGCTAAATTTTTCTATTACAAATAGGTACAATAATAATGATAAAATTAGATATTGAAAATTTAAGGAAAAAGAAAAATATTCTGGAAATTGACAAAAATGTTCAAAAACAAAACATGATAAAATAAGCTGAAGGAGCACGCAGATTACCTATTTGTCGGTAAAAACATGTGCTTTTGATTATTATTTTCAGCAATTCATTCTTTTGACTAAACTATCTTTTTTAACAAATTTCTTGTGGACTATGTCCAATCACCTTTATTGGGTCCCATTAAAGTTTTGCTGCAAGTGTTTGTCTCTCATGAGGATTCAGAGAGTGATTCATCCTGAGCCCCAAGTGTTCTGCCATTTAACATGTTTCAGATCTATTCTATGCTCCTTCGGCATAGAATTCTTTCCCCCTCCTTCTGAATTTCTTCCGGCATTGACTTATAGTAATACCCAAGTCATTGCTTATAAATTGACTTTTACACAATCAACCAGACTTTAACATATCATCTTTCCTAACTTTATCTTTTTTAAATTATTTTTTTCCTGCTCTTTGAAATTGGCAATACCTTTTAAAAACAATTTTGGAGTATAGTTGCATTATAATGTTGCGTCTGTTTCTGCTGTACAGCAAAGTGAATCAGCTATACATATACATATGTGTGTTCTCAGTTATATTCAACTCTTTGCAACCCCATGGACTGGAGCCTGCCAGGCTCCTCTGTCCTTGAGATTTTCCAGACAAGAATACTGGAGAGGGTTGCCATGTCTCCTCTAGGGGATCTTCCCGACCCAGGGATCTAACCAGCATCTCTCCTGTCTCCTTCGTTGGCAGACAGATTCTTTACCACTGCACCACCTGGAAAGCGTTATATATATACATACATCCCCTCTTTTTTGGATTGTCTTCCCATTAAGGTCACCACAAAGCACTGAGTAGAGTTCTCTGTGCTATTCAGCAAGTTCCCATTAGTTATTTTATACATAGTATAAATAGTGTATGTATGTCAATCCCAAAGTCTTCTTCATCTTTTCGTTAGTATCAGATAAACAACCCTTCTTGCTAGAGTAACTGTCTTCACTTGGATTCTCAACCCTTTGTGTCCATTTTAAGACTTAATCTCTAAGCTCATATCTTCCTCTATTTTGTTTATCACTTGTTCTGTATCATCTCCTTTATTATTTTCTTTAAGCTACGCCCTTATTTCCCCCTCCTTAAATAGTACTTTTGCTTGTCTCTATGTACTTTTCCTATGAATGTATTCTTCTTCTTCCTTGTATCACCAACACAAGTACATGATTTGTACTACTCTACTTTCTCAAAGTCCTCCTTAACCCCTGTAAACTGACTTCCATCCCAGTGACTCAACAAGCCTGCCTCACCTTTCCTTTTGGTTCTATCCAAGCTGTGCTTTACAAGAATTTGGGCTTCTTCTCTGAAGCATCAAAAATGGTTTAAGCACCTACTCTTTTAGGACTCTCCCCACTTGCATTTATTCAAGGAGATTTGCTCAATTTTATGTTCCAATTTTGAAATTTTCATTTCGGCTCTTGTATTTTTCTTTCTAAAAGCCCTTTCTTTTTTTTTGATTGTTTCTTTTTCTAGGGTCCTATTCTTATTTCATGAATGCAATATTTTCACTTGCCTCAGAATACTAATAATAGGTTTTGGAAGATTAAGGCCCAGGATATGGGCTAGAAACAAGTCTAGACTGTCAACTAGTGAGTCTTACTGTAGGGTAATTGGGGAATCTGGCCTTTATTTGGGGGCAGCTCCAAATCTAAGTACCTGTAAATTAGTGAGCATCTACAAATAGTCCTCCTGCTGCTGCTAAGTCACTTCAGTTGTGTTTGACTCTGTACGACCCCATAGACGGCAGCCCACCAGGCTCCCCCATCCCTGGGATTCTGCAGGCAAGAACACTGGAGTGGGTTGCCATTTCCTTCTCCAATGCATGAAAGTGAAGTCACTCGGTCATGTCCAACTCTTAGTGACCCCATGGACTGCAGCCTACCAGGCTCCTCCATCCATGGGATTTTCCAGGCAAGAGTACTGGAGTGGGCTGCCANACACAGCATGTCTCAAACTTTAACACGCATAGAAATCATCTGGGAATCTTGTTAAAATGCAGACTGAGCAGGTCTAGAGTAAAGCCTTAAAATCTGCAGTTCTAACAAGTTCTCAAATGATGCTGATGCTGCTGGTCCATGAAGCACAATACCTAGAGCAGGATCCTAGGATGCTTCTTGTTCTTACACACAGCAAATGTTGAGGACAACTGTTACATATCTGTCTGAAACTTGTTAAGAACAAATATTTGTTCTAGTCTCACATCTGTCTTATTTTAAGAAATTGAGAAAGTAGGATGCTTATAGCACTATTTAATAATAGCAAGACTTTTATTCCAATAACAATAACTAAAAATTGTATTAGATTCCTCACACCTTTACAATGGCTCTGTCCTTAAATGTCATATTTGTATTATCTTTTATTTTCCCGAGAGAAATTAGTCAAAAGTATGTGGCTTATCTTGATCAACAGAAAAATGGAGATCCAGCATTATGGGGAAATCATCATCCAGTCTCAGGAAATGAAGAAAAATATTTAAAAGGAAAAGAACATCAAATAAATTCCTGTGGGAAAAGGTGCACAGATGGGCAACCAAGAAAGGATGGAGAAAGGACTTAGGCTGTTCCCAACTCTTGCGTGTGTGTTTTTTTCACTCAGTCATGCCCTACTCTTTGCTGCTCCATGGACTGTAACCCATCAGGCTCTCCTGTCCATGGAATTCCCCAGCAAGAATACTGGAGTGGGTAGTCATCATTTCTTTCTCCAGGGGATCTTCCCCACTCAGGGATCAAACCCAGACCTTCAGCACTGTGGGCAGATTCTTTACTGTATGAGCCACCAGGGCAGCTCGTGTCAACTCTTAATACTGCAAATAAATAACAAAAGGTATTTTACTTATTTGCATTCTCTTGACAAGCTTATTTTTAATGCTTGCCCTTAAATTGTTTCTCCAAGACTATTAGTGGTTGGACCAATTTATTTCTGCTACCATATTTTCTATGTGTTATATAATATGAACTTCTAAGGCAGCACTTTTCTAATATTGCTGCTGCTAAGTTGCTTCAGTCGTGTCCGACTCTGTGCGACCCCATAGATGGCAGCCCACTAGGCTCCACCATCCCTGGGATTCTCCAGGCAAGAACGCTGGAGTGGGTTGCCATTTCCTTCTCCAATGCATGAAAGTGAAAAGTGAAAGTGAAGTTGCTCAGTCGTGTCCGACTCTTAGCGAACCCATGGACTGCAGCCTACCAGGTTCCTCTGTCCATGGGATTTTCCAGGCAAGAGTACTGGAGTGGGGTGCCACTGCCTTCTCTCTCTTCTAATATTATGTACATCTATTTGTGGCCTAGAGGATGCATCACTAGTTGTATTAGCATTTACTCTCTCCCTGGACAATATCCTGTTATGAATACAGAAAAAGAAAGAATAATAATAGATGCCCAGAACACTGTTATCTTTATTGTGAATTTCTGGTTAAGTAAATATATTATATATCTTTTAAATTCAAGCCAATCAGTTTTATTCAACTTATACCTACCATACTCCATTGTCCATCTCCTACTTATTTTCAGTATTACCAACTATTAAGTTTTTCTATGAAGAAAAGCTGTGATTTGGGTAATCCAAAGTAACAGTTAAAACTAAATTGGGAGCTTGTGTACACCTGTGGTGGATTCATGTCGATGTATGGCAAAGCCAATAGAGTATTGTAAAGTCAAATTAAAAAAATAATAAAACATAAATAAATAATAAATTTAAAAAAACTAAATTTATATTTAAATGAAATTAAAAAACTAAATATTTGGTTTTGAAATATTTTATAAAATTCTATGGTTTTTGTTTGTTTGAGTTCCCAAACCCCGAAGTCAGGTACAGGGACTGCTGGGACTATAAGAGGTATCTGAGTAAAATCAGAAAGAAAGGATTTTCTTTTTTCCAGTTTTTTGTATTCCTGCATGCACATCTTTTCTCATGCTAAACATTATTCATTTTATGCAATAAAATATCTTTAATCTGAAACTTTATAACAAATCTATCATTTCTCTCTCTAATGACCTAAAGGTAAATTGAAGTTTTTTTAAAAAAAACTGTTTGACCTTGTATTATCATTTGGACAAATATATCTAAGAAAGTATACTGAAAGCAGAAAAATCTTTACATTTGAAGATGCTCATTATTATTTATAAAAGAAAATACTGTAAATAACCTCAATGGTGGTTAATATGTAAATAATTACATTATTATGGAATATTTGCCTGTTTAAATAAGCCAAAACTTAAAAATAATTTTTATGGTGAATTTCAACATACTTTGTCTTACAATAACTATATTCATTAATTTATTCATATATTTTAGCAAGTGCTAGACATTGAATAATAAAGTACTTATATGATCGTAAATTTTTTAAAGCAGCATGTAATATGCAATTAGAAATTGTATATTATTGAAACTTTTTAATATCACAACAAAAGTTATAAATATAAAAATATCATAGGGAAAGTTAGTAACTTGGAAACATTAATGTTTAGCTTCCAATTTTCTGTATATTTATTATGCATACACTGACTTTTACAAAGAAAACTAAAAACTTAAGAAATAAGTAGAGCTTGAAAACCCTAACTTATATAAATTAGTGACAAAAGAATTAAAATACACTCTGTAGGCTTTTATGTATATAAAAAATGCACTGTCTTATCCCATTCTCTCTTCTCTTTATGCATAACAGAGCTTGTCTACTTTAGTTATTTTCTATTTCAATATCAATGATAACCAGGCCAGAGGGCTCCCAGTCTTTGAAAATGTACTGTATAACAGATTAGTTTTAGGGTATCAGTAAATTGGATCTAAACTCAAGGCATTTCTCACAGCGCATCTCAGTGTTGTTTTTCAAATTCTTGCTTGTAACTTCAGTAACAGCACAAGTGGAAAGCTAGCTTAGCCTACAGAAAACAAAAAACAAAAAACCCCTTTTTGACTGATATTAATTTTTATGTCCAAAGTAAAAAATTTCAGAGGTTGACTCAGCAGCTGGCTGCGTTAATTCCAAACCAAGGAAGTTTCTATATAGTTACATATATAAGTTTCTCTCAGCAGGACTCCTAAATCTTTTGCAGAATGTATCTGAATTTTCTGGCCACAGGACAATGATAGGAGAAAGAGTGCAGTATGGAATAATTAATGTAATCAAAATGTGTGTTTCCTCCTACTATAGAAACTGTGAAGATGATCTGTGATGGTTGATTTTACATGTAAATTTGATTAGGCTACAGTACCAAATATGTGGTCAGACAGCACTCTACACATTCTAGTGAAAGTATTTCTGGGGTGGAATAACACTTAAATCAGTAACTTTGAGTAAGGCATTTCCCTCCATTATGTGAGTGTAACTCAGGCAATCAGTTGAAGGACTTGAGAAAATGACTTATCACCCTCCACAGAGAGCTCTGCCAGCAGACTCCCTTTGGCTTTGTTATGCAACGCTTCCCGGCTTCCCTAGCCTGCTGATCTACTCTGCGTGTTTTGGACTTGCTGGTATCCACAATCATTTGAGATAATTCCTTAAAATAAATCTCTCTCTTGAAATAAATTTCTCCCTCTTTCTCTTACATACACATACCCCGCAATACGCTCACACGTGCTATTAGTTCTATTTCTCTGAAGAACCTTCACTAATATTAACATATTATCTTATGTGTTGTCTTCATCATACTGACTAGTATCAACATCCAGTGGACTGACCTCTTTCTTAAGCATCATCATTACACAAAGTTGCTTATGGAATATAAAATAATTGGATACTTACACATTCATAGAAAATTTTCTTGTAATTAAGCTAGTGAATCAGGTCCTAATTCAGGTGTCTCCTCAATCAACCCCTTTTAGATACACTAATAAGAAGACACTTTGGATACTAAAGATACAGAAGATCACCATATCATTAAAACCACAAATAATCTAGGTTTTACAACAAGGCAGTACACCTGGAAGCTTAATTATAATCTAGCTGTATCATATAAATGGATGTTTAAAGCTCAATATTCAAAAAATTAAAGTCATGGCAACCAGTCTCATCACTTGATGGCAAATAGATAGGGAAAAAGTAGAAACAGTGACAGATTTTATTTTATTGGGCTACAAAATCACTGTGGATGGTGACAGCAGCCAAAAAATTAAAAGATGCTTGCTCCTTGAAAGAAAAGCTGTAACAAAGCTAGACAGCATATTAAAAATCATTTTACTGACAAACATCCATATAGCCAAAGCTGTGGTTTTTCCGTAGTCATGCACAGATGTGAGAGCTGGACCATAAAGACTGAGTGCTGAAGAATTGACGCTTTTATATTGTAGTGCTGGAGAAGACTCTTGAGAGTCCCTTAGACGGCAAGGAGATCAAACCAGTCAATCCTAAAGGAAATCAACCCTGAATATTCTTTGGAAGGACTGATGCTGAAGCTGAAGCTCCAGCTCCAATACTTTGCCCACCTGATGCAAAGAGCCAATTCATTGGAAGAAACACTAATGCTGGGAAACACTGAGGGCAGGAGGAGAAGGGGCCGACAGAAGATGAGATAGCTGGATGGCGTCACTGACTCAATGAACATGAGATTGGGCAAACTCTAGGAGATGGCAAAGGACAGGGAAGTATGGCATGCTGCAGTACATGGGGTCACAAAGAATCAAACAAGACTTAGTGACTGAACAACGAGGTGAAAGAAGTAACTTTAAATATGCTAGGTTAGAGTAAATAGGTAAATCCTAATGGTTTCATAGAACTTTACATCAGATTCAGTGTTATACAGATTTTTTTAATAAGCTTTGCATTTGCTGTGAACTCATTTTTAAGATTCCCAGTCTATCAGGACAAAAGGCTTCCTATCTAGAAAGTCTTGTGGTTAAGCCTGGCACAACATTTTTTTTTCCTACAGTGTTTTGCCTGACACCAAAGATGATGTCTGAAGTAATTTTACATTTAAAGAAAAGAAAAAGATAACCTATAAGGGGAAAATTTCTCCAGTCTAAGAAGAAAATACTTTTCTACCAAGAGTTTTTATATATAGCTAAAAGCTATATATAGCACACAAGATAATCAGAACAAAAGATAGTATTTCAAAATGAAAAATCAAATCAATACGTCCAACTGACACTAAAATGAGCTCAAAATTAAACTCCAGATTTAAGGATTTCCATGACTGGATAGGATAATGGACATACCCACTATTGACTTGAAGGTAATCTTGTATCAGTAATGATGTTTCCCAGGGTTTGTGTTTTTTTCTTTTTTTTTTTTTAACCTATTACTTGTTGCCACATTTCACCATGATGAAGCTTTACAGACACAAAGAGTAAACACATCACGTTTTGGGTTGTTGGTTTTGTGGTATACTAACTATATCATAGAGTTTATTCAGAAATATGTGGTGACTGAATTATCTGCACAGTTCTCTCATGGACGCCATATCTCAAGGGGATACAACAGGCCTCCTTAAGATATTGGAAAAAATAAAGACACAGAAAACTTTGGGTAAGATGTTTATACCCTGAGCTGCAAGAGATTCAGATAGCTAATAAAGAGGATAAGTATGTGTAAGAGTTACATGGATAGACACATATTCCAGCTTCATATGAAAGAGTATGGCACATTTCAGCAGGGCGATATCCACTGTAGTAAACAATGTTCTTGTGTGTAAGAAGAAAGTCATTCAGTGTCTTCCAATATAATGTCATGATACTGTACAGAACTATCCTGTGGAAAGTTGGAGAAATTATCCAGACTCAAGTGTACATGTAACAGCAAAATGAACAGAAGTCAAGAATCTGCTAATAACTAGAGTTGCAAATAAAATGAAAACAGAAATATGGTTTAGACAACAGGAAGAAATGTCAGCCATGTGAGAATATGAACCACCTAGCAGTAAGGAAAAAAGAAACTACTGGCAGCTTCCATTCAGAGGAAAGCTGAACAGAAGTGAAAGCCATTATAGCTACTCAGTTCTGAAGGGACTATGGAACCCATGGTCATATAGGTACAAGTATTTAATTCACCTTATTTTCTAAGTAACTACATGATGTGTTCAGTTCAGTTCAGTCGCTCAGTTGTGTCCGACTCTTTGAGACCCCATGAATCGCAGCACTCCAGGCCTCCCTGTCCATCACCATCTCCTGGAGTTCACTCAGACACACGTCCATCAAGTCCGTGCCCATCCAGCCATCTCATCCTCAGTCGTCCCCTTCTCCTCCTGCCCCCAATCCTTCCCAGCATCAGAGTCTTTTCCAATGAGTCAACTCTTCGCATGAGGTGGCCAAAGTACTGGAGTTTCAGCTTTAGCATCATTCCTTCCAAAGAAATCCCAGGGCTGGTCTCCTTCATAAAGGACTGGTTGGATCTCCTTGCAGTCCAAGGGACTCTCAAGAGTCTTCTCCAACACCACAGTTCAANTTCTTCTCCTGCCCCCAATCCCTCCCAGCATCAGAGTCTTTTCCAATGAGTCAACTCTTCACATGAGGTGGCCAAAGTACTGGAGTTTCAGCTTTAGCATCATTCCTTCCAAAGAAATCCCAGGGCTGGTCTCCTTCAGAATGGACTGGTTGGATCTCCTTGCAGTCCAAGGGACTCTCAAGAGTCTTCTCCAACACCACAGTTCAAAAGCATCAATTCTTCAGCGCTCAGCCTTCTTCACAGTCCAACTCTCACATCCATACATGACCACAGGAAAAACCATAGCCTTGACTAGACGGACCTTAGTCAGCAAAGTAAGATCTACCAGATACTAAATGTATTATGAGACTCTAGCCGTCAATATTTGGTGGTGTGAAGGAAAAGGCTGGCAGCTTTATAGAAGACTAGAGTTAGAAAAATCCACACAAACATTTGTGGGAACTTTGGATATGATAAAAGTGGCATATCTGTAGGGAAAAGAGGATACTTATTACAACATTATTTGTAAAAACAAATAATTAAAAATGACCTAAATGTCTACTAATATAGAATTGTTTTAATAGATGTGATAACTTCATAAAATATTTGCGACTGTCCAAAAGAATGAGATAGTTATATACGAGCTAATTTGGTAGATAGTCAATATATTACTTTAAGTTAAAAAGCAATTTAATGAATAATACATATGATATTATTTCATATTTATTCTAAAAAAATGAGAGTTATATATTTGCTAATCCATGCATAAAAGTTCTAGAAGCAGAAGAAATATTAATAGTACTTCTGGGAGTGTGAATGAAGAGCCTGGAGAGGGAGTCTTTCACTTTTCATTTTATACCCTCTGCAGTCTGAATTTTTTTCATTTTGTCCCTATGAGAATACATATTTCATACAGCCAAAATTTTCTTAAAAATTAATAACTACAACACTGCTAACTTGCTGTCCAAATACTAGATTGTGAAACAGTGTTTAAATGTAATTGAAAAAATATTGATTCTAAGCTGGCTTGCCCTGTAGCAAATTGGCCCATGATCTGAGATTTCTTCAGGCTTGTCATTATCCTATATTTTTGCTTACACTGACTCCAGCTGCCAGTCATCATGCTTTCTTATTTCTTGGAACACTCTCCACAATTTTTATTTACTCAGTCTATTGCAGCATAAAAGTTTCCCAGATATCTGTTCTCTTAGGTCATTTATTATTATTGGAGCAAATCTGAACCTGAACAGATTGATTGAAAATAAACTTATCTTCATCCTTACTTTAACTCACAGGAGTATGGAAATAGGTTGGATAAGGAAGTTACATAATACCACATACAACAGACGTAATAGAACATGTTCCATCATAGATTACTAGAAAATTGACATGATTTCACATTTATTTTAGAGAAAAGTATTTAAAGTGATTCAACTACATAGACATATACAGAAAAAAATGTACCCGTTACTCAGATTTTTTCCAAAAGATTGATTTTACCTTAAGACTCTTTTTTAACGAATAAAAAATATAACTACTATTTAGTCCTTTTCCTTCCAACTCTCTTCCTTCCCCATTTCCCTTCTCCCTGAAGGTAGCTACTACCCTAAAGTCATTGCTTGTCCTTCTCAACCATTTCTTAATTATGTCCTATGTCTGTATGTATCTGTATACATTATATAACACATTTCTGTACATTTTATGTAAAAATTTACAAAAATCGTTTTTTACTGTACTTATTTATTTCAATTAGGTTGTGTTCAGCAGCAAATAACAGAAAAATACACTATAGGATATTAAATAATTGAGTGTTATTTGTCTCACCAAACAAGAAATCTAAGGAAAGGGGGTCCTGTTCTGATCCAGTGGCTCAGTGAGGTCATCAGAGAGGATAGTGATGTTATGCGTCATACTCTGCACCGTCCCTGGGTAACTCTTCACCTGCTGGCTAGTTGTCTATGAAACCTCAGTTCATATTCCAGGAGGAATGAAGAGGAAAGGCATACTCAAAACCTTTTTCTTTCTAACTTTTGTCATTTTATTTAGGAAAGAAAAAACACCCAGAGAGAATTTCATTCATCTCATTTGCTAGAACTGATATACCTTTTGCTGCAAGAGAGGGCAAGTTATCGAATATTTTAGCTTTTCAACTTCCCTAGAAAAAGTCACTGGGAAGAAGGGGGACTGTTAACTCTTGAGTGGCTAATCATGATGTCTGCTATGTTATTCTTTAAAAACTTATTTTTCCAGTCATCTTTTTTATGATTTATCCATATTCATCATTCTAGGTATAATCCACTCATATTAACTACTGAGTTCATGATATAAATATATTAAAATTTGTGTATTTTCCTATCAGTGGGCCTTTAAGTTGCTGCCATCTTTTTGCCATTACAAAATTAAAATATTTGTGTGTGTGTGTATCTTTGTACTCATGTGAGAATTATATGTGTAATATTAATGTAATATGTAATACATATATTACACATTATATGATATACAATTTACTATATATTATTACATATAAAATATATATACATCTACATGATGAAATAGGCTAATAGAGCATGTCATTTTCATCTCTGTACACACAGGTGCATGCACACATATACCTTATTTTGTACTTTTGATGTAAATACTTTTCAATACTTCCTATTTTCTCCTTTTCTGCTTTCATTTGGATTGTTGAATGACCTATGTCTCTTATATTTTTTGTTCTACTGTGTGAAGTGACTCATTTCAGTTTCTTTTGTTACCTTTGCCATTATCCTTAAATTTTAAATATATAATTCACATAGTATCTATAATTAACAAAGTCCAAAACAAATAAATATCTCTAGCAACATCCTGGATAATACCCCCAAAGTGAAAATGCTTTAACTCTTCTTACTCCTTCCATCATTCATGTGATTAATTATTTATTATTTTAATTCCACCTCGTTTTTAACCAAATAATTATTGTTGTTACAATTAATGTTTATTTTGGTTTATCTTACATTTAATAGTTTCTTTAATTAACATTGCTTCATAAACCTGCTCTTTCTTCTGTGTCCAGCTTTCTTTTTTCTAAAACTTTTCCTATAATGATTATTTTACTAAAGGCATGAGATTTTTGGCAAATTATCTCAGTAGTGGTGATTTACCAGTAAATTATTAGTCTTTGGCTTAAAATTTTCTTTACTTTGTCCTCACTTTTGAAATAGAGTTTATCTAGCCATAAAATTCAAAGTTGACAAATATTTTCCCTCAGAACTTTGGACATATTAGAAAACTGTATTTAGAACTTTGCTATTGATTAAAAATATACTCTGTAACCATTATCATTTTTAAAGCTAACCTGTCTTTTCTTTCTGGTTGATTTTGGTTTTCTTTCTATGTATTGTAATTGTGCAGTTTCACTACAGCATGTCTAAGTGTGCATTCAGTTCAGTTCAGTCGCTCAGTCGTGTCTGATTCTTTGCAACTCCATGGACTGCAGCATGCCAAGCTAAAGTCCATCACCAACACCCAGAGCTTGCTCAAACTCATGTCCATCGAGTCAGTGATGCCATCCAACCTTCTCATCCTCTGTCATCCCTTTCTCCTCCTGCCTTCAATCTTTTCCAGCACCAGGGGCTTTTCCAGTGAGTCAGTTCTTCCCATCAGGTGGCCAAAGTATTGGAGTTTCAGCTTCAGCATCAGTCCTCTCAATGAATATTCAGGATCTATTTCCTTTAAGATTGACTGGTTTGATCTCCTTGCTGTCCAAGGGACTCTCAAGAGTCTTCTCCAATACCACAGTTCAAAAGCATTAGTTCTTTGGCCCTCAGCTTTCTTTATAGTCCAACTCTCACATCCATACATGACTACTGGAAAAATCATAGCTTTGACTAGATGGACCTTTGTTAGCGAAGTAATGTCTCTGCTTTTCAATACGCTGTCTAGGTTGGTCATAGCTTTTCTTCCAAGGAGCAAGCATCTTTTAATTTCATGGCTGCAATCAGCATCTGCAGTGATTTTGGAGCCCCCAAAAATAAGATCTCTCACTGTTTCCAATGTTTCCCCATTTATTTGCCATGAAGTAATGGGACCAGATGCCATGATCTTAGTTTTCTGAATGTGTGCATTAATTTTAGTTTATTCCACTCAGAACTTAATATGATTATCCAATTATATAAAACTTCTCCTAGAATGTAGTCTCTCCCTTGTCTCTTTTCTTTCTTTTAAAACTGTTATTAGATATATGTTGGATCTTTTCCATTTTTTCTGCATGTGTCTTATTTTTTTTTCCCTCTTTATATTATTTGAGTGATTGACTCGGATCCTGTTCTCTAATTCTCTTTTGAACTGTGTCAGCTGAGTTTTGGGGGCTTCCCTAGTGGCTCAGGCAGTATAGAATCTGCCTGCATTGGGGAAGACCTGGGTTTAGTCCCTGCGTCAGGAAGATCCCCTGGAGAAGGAAATGGCAACCCACTCCAGTTATTCTTGCCTAGAAAATCCCATGGACAGAGGATGGGTTACAGTCAGTGGTGTCACAAAGAGTTGGAAATGACTGAGCAGTTAGCATTTCCTTTGTAGATTTTGGTTTGTTTCTTTTTAAAATTGGCTACGTATTTTCATTATGTTATATATATTAATGTATTGTTAATTATTTTAAATGTAGCTGTTTAAGAGGGTATTTCAGACTGTGCTGCTATTTCTGTTTCTTTTGGTTCTAGTTCTCCCTTTTTAATTTTTTTTCCTGCTTCTCCTTCACAGTGGTTGCTCTTTCTAAACTATGTATATATTTTTAAATCTTTTTATTAAACGAAGTTAGAATGAAAAGTGAAGAATATTGATTTGAATTCTCTTTCAGGTCAGTTAAAGAACGCACATAAATTTGTCTTTGGTGAGGGTTTTGTTTTGTTGGGTTTTTTTAGTGGCATCAAGTGGGGCTTATTCTTGCTTTCAGTTTTCCTTTTGTTTTTTACTCTTGGGAATTTCCATTTCTTTATTTTGCATTCAGCCATGAGTTCAAGAAGCTGTTATAATTCACGTATAAACTTATATGCACTAATATAGGAAGGGATTCTATATTAGTTTCATTCTGCTGGATGCATGAACCACCTATTAACAACTTTCTGAAGACACTTAACTTCCTTAACACTGCTGTGTCTTCCTGTCAGCACTAGGCGATGTCATAAAGTCACTGAAAACAAATGCACGTCTTAAAAGTGGTTTCTGAACAATTTCTTAATATGTGCCAAAGATAACATCTGCTAATTTGATTGCCTAAAGCTGAAGTTACAAACATATGTCCTACTGGTCATAACCCATGTGTTATGGGTTTTGTTCAGTCCACAGACACATTTTGTTCAGTCCACACAGTGTTCAAAATTTTGTTTTCATTTCTAACATTTAAAAATTAGCCAATTTTACATAATGGTTAAGATTTTCAGTGTCTCTCACAGACAAATAAAAATAACCAGAAAAGCATTCCTGTGCCACAACTGAAAACAGGGAGTTCTCATCCCTGGCCCTCGTTTCCACAGACAGGTGGTTCCTTTACGTTATAGGTGTGGCCTTGCTGGCACCTGAGTTTGTAGCTGGCACCCAAGTTTGTAGCTTCTGGTCTAAAGAAGTACAAAAATTTGTGGAGTGCCATCAGATAACTTACCATTCAGCTCCTGATAAATATGCAAAGGGCTGATTAATCTGGTTAGTTGGTGAATGCTTTAGCGTTTAGGCACTTTAACTCACTAAGGTCAGAATGACTATCTGCTCTTTTGACGCAGTCTAAGGGAAGCATATTTATTTGGAGGAGTAATCCGAGGTCTTGTAAAGAAAACATACTACTAATTATAATAAATGTAAACACAGTGGGTTCCAATGTGGTTTAGACCAACAGAAAAGAGCAGAAAAGGCTTTCATTTTTGCTTTGTATTGCTGCATATGTATCTTTGTGAGGTTTCGTGGTTTTATTGGAAGCAGGGGCTCCAGAATTCTAATTCTTGTTTCAACCAGCGGGCCCCTTTTTGGAAACATGACAGAATCTGTGGATAATTGATAAGAATTGGACATGTTTCTAATTTTAAATTATTCTTTCTTTCTAGTTGTGCAAGAATTCAGCAGTATTACAGCTGAGTGGGAGTGCTGTAAACTGTTATTTAATAGCTTTATTATTCCCTTGTAGGTTAGCTATTTATTAATTTGATCAGTACTCATGTGGAAAAAATGGCCTTTATTGTGCTGCATCTCTTCCCTGTAAACTGTGTTCCCGGGTAGTCAGAAGCATACTACTTTGTGCTCCATACACTTCCACTTTCATTTCACCCCTACTTGAGCCACACTAAGCTTCTCACCATAATCAAGATGACTCTTTTTTAAATAACTATTTTATTTATTTATCTATTTTTGGCCGCACCGAGTCTTCATTGCTGTGCACAGGCTTTGTCTAGTTGTGGTGAGCAGGCGCTACTCTCCAGCTGTGGTGCATGGGGGTGACTCTCTAGTTGTGGCGCTCAGGCTCCTCAAAGCAGTGGTTTCTCTTGTTACGGACCTCAGGCTAAAGGGCCTGGGCTCAGTGATTGCAGCTCAGAGCCTTAGGAATCTCCTGGACCAGGGATCAAATTCATGCCCCCTGCATTGGCCACTGGACCACCACTAGATGATTCTTGTTTTCCCTGAGTAGTAATGCCAGCCTCTTCCTCCTCGTTGGGTCCAGTTTGGGTTTTGTTCCAAGTCAGGAATCATTTTTCTCTCCCCAACACTTTTGTCCTGCTTTATTCACCCTGTGATGAACAAGACTGTCAGCTGGTTTTATGACAGGCTCTCCGTGTAATTGTTCAATACTAGATTTTGAGCTCCTTAAAAGGAAGACTTACTTCTTGTCTTGTTCATCTTTGTGTTTCTAGGGCCTGCTACCCTGCTTTGTACCTAACGATTACTCAACAAACTCATAGTATCTTGAATTAGCCTTAATTATATCCTCAAAGGACTTGAGTTAGTTTATAGGACTAAGGAACATTTACTTTCAAAAAGGGCAATAAGTAAAAGATAAGACATCTCTTAAACAAGATGAGTCTCTGGCACCAATTCGATACTTAGTGCATGCATGCTTAGTCATGTCTGACTTTTTGTGACCCCAAGGACTGTATCTCGCCAGGCTCTTCTGTCCATGGGATTTCCCAGGCAAGAATGCTGGAGTGGGTTGCCATTCCCTTCTCCAGGGTATCTTCCCTACCCAGGGATCAAACCTGCATCTCCTGCACTGGCAGGAGGATTCTTTACCACTGCACCACCCGGGGAGCCCATAATTAGATACTTAATTTGGCACTAAACTTTGTTCAGAGCCTCCTGGCAACAAAGTGGAAAGGGAAGTATGTCAGTTTACACAGTTCTCCAAGCCAGCTAAAGAAAATACACAAATTATCTGCCAGTGTTGTTATTGAAATGTGAAAAGTAGGGCTTAGGGTGACAAAATAAACAATGTTCTTAACTGTAGTCTTATGAAAGACACAGAATTATCCTTCAAATTGGCCTTTTAAAAATCTGCCAACTACAAAAGCTAAAAGTAAAGCCGTAATCCCTAACTACGTAAAGCCACTGCTATTATATAATAGTTCTTTAAAGTTGTTTCCTGATGATCTGCTGTGAAACGAAGTTATACCTTCAGCAATTATCAATTATCCATTGCTGGGTAGCAAATTACCCAACAACTTTGTTGCTTGACATGGCAAACATTCATCTCACTGTCCCTGAGGGTCCACTGAGACCCTCTGGTTCAAGGTTTCAAGACTTTGCAGTTAAGCTGTTGGCCAGCACTGAAGTCTCTGAGGACTTAACTAGGACTAAAGGATCCACTTAAAGCTCCCTCACATAGCTGTTTACCTTCCATGCCACACGTTCTCCTCCTTAGAGCTGGTCATGACTTAACTTCCCCTTCATAGAGCAATCTAAGAGAAAGACTGAAAGATTATGACATAATGCATGTGAGAGAAAGAAAGAGCAACCAAAATGGGGGCTGTGGTAACTGTTTAAATCTAATCTCAGAGAGGATGTGCTATCACTTCTATTGACCACAGAGACCAGCGTTGGTAAANTGATAAACAAGACTGTCAGCTGGTTTTATGACAGGCTCTCCGTGTAATTGTTCAATACTAGATTTTGAGCTCCTTAAAAGGAAGACTTACTTCTTGTCTTGTTCATCTTTGTGTTTCTAGGGCCTGCTACCCTGCTTTGTACCTAACGATTACTCAACAAACTCATAGTATCTTGAATTAGCCTTAATTATATCCTCAAAGGACTTGAGTTAGTTTATAGGACTAAGGAACATTTACTTTCAAAAAGGGCAATAAGTAAAAGATAAGACATCTCTTAAACAAGATGAGTCTCTGGCACCAATTAGATACTTAGTGCATGCATGCTTAGTCATGTCTGACTTTTTGTGACCCCAAGGACTGTATCTCGCCAGGCTCTTCTGTCCATGGGATTTCCCAGGCAAGAATGCTGGAGTGGGTTGCCATTCCCTTCTCCAGGGTATCTTCCCTACCCAGGGATCAAACCTGCATCTCCTGCACTGGCAGGAGGATTCTTTACCACTGCACCACCCGGGGAGCCCATAATTAGATACTTAATTTGGCACTAAACTTTGTTCAGAGCCTCCTGGCAACAAAGTGGAAAGGGAAGTATGTCAGTTTACACAGTTCTCCAAGCCAGCTAAAGAAAATACACAAATTATCTGCCAGTGTTGTTATTGAAATGTGAAAAGTAGGGCTTAGGGTGACAAAATAAACAATGTTCTTAACTGTAGTCTTATGAAAGACACAGAATTATCCTTCAAATTGGCCTTTTAAAAATCTGCCAACTACAAAAGCTAAAAGTAAAGCCGTAATCCCTAACTACGTAAAGCTACTGCTATTATATAATAGTTCTTTAAAGTTGTTTCCTGATGATCTGATGTGAAACGAAGTTATACCTTCAGCAATTATCAATTATCCATTGCTGGGTAGCAAATTACCCAACAACTTTGTTGCTTGACATGGCAAACATTCATCTCACTGTCCCTGAGGGTCCACTGAGACCCTCTGGTTCAAGGTTTCAAGACTTTGCAGTTAAGCTGTTGGCCAGCACTGAAGTCTCTGAGGACTTAACTAGGACTAAAGGATCCACTTAAAGCTCCCTCACATAGCTGTTTACCTTCCATGCCACACGTTCTCCTCCTTAGAGCTGGTCATGACTTAACTTCCCCTTCATAGAGCAATCTAAGAGAAAGACTGAAAGATTATGACAATGCATGTGAGAGAAAGAAAGAGCAACCAAAATGGGGGCCGTGGTAACTGTTTAAATCTAATCTCAGAGAGGATGTACTATCACTTCTATTGACCACAGAGACCAGCGTTGGTAAAGTGTGAGAGGGGACTACACAAGGGTGTCGGTACCAAGGGTCAAGAATCATTGCAGGCTGTCTCAAAGGATGCCTGCCACGGCAACTGAGGATGTTTGGTTCTCGTGTACTTTAGATGGTCCTTCTCACATCTCAGATGTGATCACTTGTAAGTAGTGAATGAAGACCATTCAAAGTTGACTCCTGTGGTTGCAAGTCAATATTTATTGATTGATTAATGAGAAACATATATACTTCTTTGGGCTTCTAAGGTGGCTCGGTGGTGAAGAATTTGCCTGCCAAAGCAGGAGACACAGGTTTTATCCTTGAGTTGGGAGGATCCCCTGGAGATGGGAATGGAAGCCCACTCCAGTATTCTTGTCTGGGAAATCCCATGGATAGAGGAGCCTGGTGGGCTAGTCCCTGGGGTCACAAAGCGTGGGACGCAACTGAGCACGCACACATGTGTATACTTCCAGTCCCAGGAAACAAATGCACCTTGTACAGGGTAGAAATATATAGACCTGATGTGAGTATTTCTTTCCCACCCTTGCAGTGATAAGACCAACAGTTTCCATGAAAGATAGCTGATTATGTTTAATTACTTACAAGAGCTGCACATAGGTTTCTGCTCATAAAATATGGAAGAAAAGTCTTGGCTTTAAAACTCTCAAGCTCATATGCAGTCACAAGCATTCTCAGCCTCAAGTCTTAGAAATGCTATTTCACATGCTTGATTTTCAGTAGGACTGCATCTTAAATGGTCCTTGGGGAGAGAGCTAAAGAAGGGAACCATCTTAAACTGTGAAAGGGACTTCTTTGGAGAAAGCCAGGTACTCTTATCATCCCTATTATACAGAAGGATTAAGTAATTTACACAATATTACAGAGCTAAGCATCGGTTATATTCAGCCAGGGAAAAAGAGATTAGGCTCTCTTACTTTAGACTACATGCAGAATTGTCCCACCTGTGCCTATATTTCCTTTAGCCTTTTTAAAGGATTTATTAAGCCATTAAAAATGAATGAAATATTAATTAGAAAGCACACAAATGCTAGTATTAAATAGAGTTAAAGTTAATGTACTTAAGTATTTAGAATTTCTAAAGGATAAAAAAATTGCTTAAATTCCCTTTAAAGGGAGCTAATGAATATTTGGAACAACTGACTTGGTACTTTGTCACTAAGAAAAACTTCTCAAGGGGCAGACTGTAACTAAGATCTCACCGTTGTGATCTTGAGAGGTGTTGACCTAGAGCCCTTGGGTCTGAGCCAGGGCCTCTAGCAGGGTCAGGAGCACGCACAGGAAGGAGGCCTGTGGCTGCAGGGCTGGCTACGTGCTGCTGGTCTCATAATGAGTAAACCGGAGAGTTTTCAAAGCAAACTAGTCCAACAGGCCTCTCCAACTCTCAGCCACTTTGAAACATCAAATAATACAACAGCAAAGTTAATTTTTTTTATATGATAGCGTTAAGGACAAATAAAACCTACAAGAGTAGTAAGTTTTTAAAATTTGAAGAAAGGTATTGTGGAAATTTTTTTAAATAAATAAGAAAGAGAACATGGGAAAACTGTTTTCTATAGGCTGGAAATGTAATAGAGGAGAATTCTCTAGAAAATTTCCCCAGCAGGGCCTCAAGTCTTAGTCAGGGCAGAGTGAGGGTTCAGAGGGATGGTAATAGAGGTTCTGGGATGCTGGGGGTGGGGATGAATGTGGGAGCAGTGGGGATGTGGGGAGAAGGTCTTGAACCCAATGGGGATTCTACCAGAAGAATCTGCAGATCCCCCAGAAGAGTCTGCAGGGGCAACAGTGCTTTTGTGCAAACACATGGACACCTTCCATCGAGCTCAGGCACTTTTCAAAATATGCAGAACCAGTCTTCCTTCTGGATGACTTTAAATGACAGCTAGATAACAGGCTCAGTAAAGAACCCCTAAAAGGTGTGCTTCGCAGGCCTCTGGGCTTGAGAACCTGGGAATTAGAACACCTGGTCTGTAAGCTGGAGTTTTGCTCACACCATAGCACTGACTCCAAATTTCAGCAGAACACTTAGGTCCTCTTGAGTGGAAATAATGAGAAGCCTAGTCTAGCCACATGTCATCCATCAGACAGCTGATTTAGAGGATTCTTTTTGTGATAATTACACTTCACCATTCACAAAGTCTTCCTACATCTATTGTACAATACGATTCTTAGGACAACCCTGAGATAAGTAAGGTAAACTAATGTAGTTATCATTCCTTTTTCACAAATGAGGCAACAAAGGCAAAGAAAAACATCAGTGGCTCCCCAGGGTGTCACATGTAACCATTCTGTTGTGTGTGCCACGCATGGCCCCTTATCCTAACCCCCACATCCCCCACCCGCCATCCTCAGCAAATTCACTGTAAGGACACCAGTCCTGTAAGCTATTGTACTCAGTTAAATCACTGCCTCTAGGGTAGCAAAAGTTACTGTTAAACCCAGAGGGTCTGGCACTAACCCTGCTCCCTTCACAGTGAAATTTGAAAGCAGTGGTTCATCCACCATGCTGTAAATTAGCAATACAGAGTGGAAAGGTTAAATACATGACTTTGGAGAATTGCTGATAGCTCAGTTGGTAAAGAATCCACCTGCAATGTAGAAGACCCCAGTTTGATTCCTGGGTCAGGAAAATTCCCTGGAGAAGGGATAGACTACCCACTCCAGTATTCCTGGGCTTCCCTTGTGGTTCAGCTGGTAAAGAATCCTCCTGCACTGTGGAGGATTGCAATGTGCAATCCTCCTGCAATGTTTGATCCCTGGGTTGGGAAGATCCCCTGGAGAAGGGAAAGGCTACCCACTCTAGTATTCTGGCCTGGAGGATTCCATGGACTGTACAGTCCATGGGGTCGCAGAGTCAGAAACGACTGAGTGACTTTCACTTTCACTTTGAAAACTATAGTTCAGTTCAGTTCAGTCACTCAGTCGTGTCCGACTCTTTGCCAGTCCATGGACTGTAACATGCCAGGATGTACATAGGTACACAAAATGCTAAATTAATCCTGGAAGTGCTATGATACAGTAAAAGAGCAGAGTTTTAAAGAAAGGTGTTCTGAATTTATTTTGTTTATTTATTTTTTTGGTGCATGGAGAGGGACATGAACCCTGGACCTTCAGATTAAAAGTCTGACACTCTACCAGCTGAGCTACCTAGACTGTTAAGAAAATGTTCTGAATTTAAACCCTGGCTTCCCTGTTCACTCTTTTTGTTTGTTGTTTGATCATTTATTTATTTAAAAATTTCCTGTTATACTGGGGCATAGTTGACTAACAGTGTTGTGTTAATTTAAGGTGTACAGCAAAGTGATTCAGCTATACACACATATCTATTCTTTTTCAATTCTTTCCCCATTTGTTGATGTTTAGTCACTAAGTCGTGTCTGCCTCTTTGCAACCTCATGGACTACAACACACCATCCTTCCTTCTCCTTCACCATCTCCCTGAGCTCACTCAAACTCATGTCCATTGAGTCAGTGATGCCATCAAACCATCTCGTCCTCTGTCACCCTCTTCTCCTTTTGCCTTCAATTTTCCCCAGCATCAGGGTCTTTTCCAAAGAGTTGGCGTTTTGCATCAGGTGGCCAAAGTTTTGGAGCTTCGGCTTCAGCATCAGTCCTTGATTTCCTTTAGGATTTACTGGTTTGATCTCCTTGTAGTCCTAGGGACTCTCAAGAGTCTTCTCCAGTACCACAATTCAAAAGCATCAATTCTTCAGCACTCAGCCTTCTTTATGGTCCGACTCTCATATTCGTACATGACTACTGAAAAAACCATAGCTTTAACTCTAGGGACATTTTCAGGCAAAGTGATGTCTCTGCTTTTTAATCCACTGTCTAGATTTGTCATTTTCCCATTTAGGTTACTTCAAAATACTGAGATCCTTGTTGGTAATCTCTTTTTAATATAGCGATGTATACATGTCAATCCCAGGCTTCCAACCTATCCTTGCCCTCACCTCACACCCCCATCCCCTTCCCCAGCAATGTTCACTGTTTAAAAGAATTTGGCTGAGTCACTTAACTTTGCTTAATATCAACCCCTAAATCTACAAAATGGAGCTTTCATGACAAAACATTTCATTGGAATACGAAGAAACTCATATAAGATATTGTCTCAAGTCACTTTATAATTTTAAATTTTGAATTATTTCAAATCTGCTTGGGGAGATTAGAACAGATTTGAATGATTTGTAACAGATCATTTCCCATCTCAAAAGATGATGGTTGGTTTTCATATTTATTGTCTCTTTGCTTCCCCACGCCACCCCCCTCGCTTATATTCATTGACATATCACCATCATCTACAATAGTGCCAGGCACTTAGTAGGCACTCAGCAAATATTTGCTGAATTAATAAGCATAAAAACCAATAGAAATAATCATATTGGAATTTAATTAAAGAGAAGAAATTTTGAAAGATAAACTTCCTACTATAATTATTTAGACTGTCTCCCTCTAGCTTCCCAGGTCTAAGGGAAATGAAATGTGTGGTTAAATACACTTGCATCATTTCCACTTATATCTCCATTCATCACTTTCTTATACCCAGTTAAGATAAATCACACAGAGCTTCCTCCCCATATTGTTTTCTGATCTTCAGCAAGCCCTGCCAAGAGCTAGAGAGACAGCCCAGTGGGTCTCTTCTCTCAGCCCTGGGCACAGTGAAAAAAGAGGATTTGAAGTATTTGAAAGCATTTGTAAAAAAAAAAAAGAAAGAAAGAAAGAAAAAATATATATTTCACCCTTCTGGTCTATTTAACATTCTGTATCTCCCATATTTCATTACCTTAGCTCCTCGCAATGACTATGAAATAATTTCTCGATTCTTTCCTTATCCATGGTTGCTGGTCAACATGAGTGATTTCATACTGATCAGTTTTTCTGATTCACTGAGAGTTGAGTTTCGGGACAGTCCTCTCAAATCCACTGAAGAACAAGAATGTCACCAACCTCTGTGCCTCATTAATATTAAAAAACTAATAACATTTATTAGCTTCAAGGATTGACTTACCAATGTTAACATTTAAATCTGGTGAATTAATGAGTTCTACTTTTGTTTACTTTTTGCATGCTTAAAGAATTCTAATCTGTCTAGAGGAAACTTCTCTGTTTTCATCACTTTACAGAACAGCAAATTATCTGCAGGCAGCACTAGGCATATAGGTAAGAAGCCAAGAAAACCATAGCTGGAACAGTTATTGATTACTTGCTAAACTCTGGATGAGTGACTTCATTCTCCATATTTCCTTTGATTTCTGAGTTTTTTTTTTTAAAGAAAAGAATGAAGAGAGCCACTGATTTCTTACTTTGCAACATGATGAGAAGACAAATGAAATATTTTGATTTCTTACAGGTCTCAAGGAACCATAGGAGTTTGTTTGTTTTATTTCCATTTTGTTATATATTTTATTATGAATGACATTGAATATTTCAGGGCACTGTGAAGTAGCTTGGATTCCTTTTGCCCCCAAGCCTAGTCTGTGGTCAGCCTCAGCATCATTTGCATTGCCGTAGCACAAAGGAAGGAAGTGGTATTTTGCTAGGTCACAGAGAGTGTCAGTGCCAAGTCAGGACCAAACACAGGCAATTGTTTAGCTCATAAAGCCCCGCAGCTTCCCGCGGATTATTTGTGGGTCACATCGCAACCTTATGTTTAATAACCACTACCACCACAGAGATTGCTGATTACTCAGATGTTAAGCACAGCCATTATTTCTTTGCAAATAAAGGCTCTCCTCACAGAATAAAAAGACCACTTGTGCTTTCCAAGTAAAATCCTTTTATTATTAGATTCTGGGCATTTGGTGACTTATACCGTATAATAATACTTATAATTCAATGATCTTAATAATAACAAAATAGCTGTAACTGATTGTTTGATAAAATACAGAGAATTCCAGAAACATAACTATGTTTTTACAAGATAAGTCATAGTATGAGACTGGGAATATAATTTCTTTTCAGACCCTTTTCCCATGAGGCATATGGTAGACTTTTCTTTTCCCACTTTGCTGCTCAATCCCACTCCTGTCTTGTGTGACAGCAAGAACTATCCCTTCAGCTTTACAAAGAGAGAACTAGTTTGAATTTTGTTTAGAATGAGGAATTGAGGCTGCCAACATTTTTTTAATGTATTTACTTATTCGGCTGTGTTGGATCTTAGTTGCATCCTTCAGGATCTTTTATTGCAATGCATAGACTCTTTAGTTGTGGCTCATTGGCTCAGTATTTGTGGCATGCAGGCTTAGTTGTTCAGGAGCATGTGGGATCTTAGTTAACGTGACCCGGGATTGCACCCAAATCCCTTGCATTGCAAGGAGGATTTTTAACCACTGGAACCAGGGAAGTCCCAAGGCCACCAACATATTGAAGCTACTCACATCATTCCCTGGTGCCTCAGTCAGTAAAGAATCAGCTTGCAGTGTGGGAGAACTGGATTCAATCTCTGGGTTGGGAAGATCCCATAGAGGAGGAAATGGCAATTCACTCCAGTATCTTCCCTGGAGAATCCCCATGGACAAAGGAGTCTGATGGACTACAGTCCATGGCACCACAAAGAGTCAGACATGACTGAGCGACTAAGCACAGCCCATCATTCTCAGCATCTGGTTTGCCATGCAAATCAAGGCAACAAAACAACAAACAGAAGTGTCCTGCTCCTTGAGAGCCATAATGTCATTGTTAAAGAAAATGGCAACTCCCCTGGTATCATTTTTTTTTTAATATTTGTCTTCCTTGATGCCTACTGCACCCCACACAGAGAAAACCAAACTTTTTTTTCCCTTTTGAAAGACCAGGACAGCAACAGGCTGCGCTGTCTCCGCAAATAGAAGTTGGGGAATGATTTAAAATACATTGCATTGACTCCTTTGCAGCATTTTAATAACACATTGGTGTGGTCCATGGAACTTCAGATAAGTAAGTCCTGAGCAAATGTTGTCAGTAGAGCTTGATTCTGGAATGTTCTGGAAGTAGCCTTGAGATTTGGGGGATGAGGATGTCTTTTTTAAGGCAGCTACTGGAGAGAATTATTTTAATAACAATGACCTGGTGCTAAGTATCTACCTGGGGAAACTGGGGGTAAGTTGAACTCTCACAGCTCTATGTCACCCTCCAATAAACCCTTATGGGGGCACAGCCACAGCCCCATCTTTAGTTCTGCTTGGACTTATACACATGTCCCTCTCATTCTGGCAAAAGGCAGTAGCATCATTCCATCTGGGCGTGTTTTAGGATGCCTCCTGGAAACAGCTGTGTTGCCTGTCTTTGAGTGGATACAGTATTTTTAAAAATGAAAATCGCCATGGCAACAGCTGCAGTCACTTATTACAGAGCAGTGGAAGTGATGCTGGTATTTGTGAGGAAATCTATGCTCTCAGAATAATGTGCCCCTTACAATGGAGTGGATTTTTCCTGCAAACATTACCATTTAAAAAAAATAAAAAAGTGTAAGAGAGTGTGCAAAAGAAATTTACCAGGGAACTGGAGAGTTCAGGGAATTGGTAAGCAAGAATGGAGCCTTTTATCTGTGGCCCCTGAGTTAAAATCAAACCATTTGCTATTAGCTCTCAACACTGGGGTTCTAGGGAGAGCAGTGCTTATTATTTGTTTTTGACTCCCTGGTACTTAATATGGCACTCTAAATAGAATTGCTTAATGATGGTGATATTAGAATTAATTGAAGCAGTTTTCTGCTGCTTTTAGCACCACACCTTCCTTAAAGCGTTGCTGCTGCTGTTGCTGCTAAGTCGCTTCAGTCGTGTCTGACTCTGTGCGACCCCAGAGACAGCAGCCCACCAGGCTCCACCGTCCCTGGGGTTCTCCAGGCAAGAACACTGGAGTGGGTTGCCATTTCCTTCTCCAGTACATGACAGTGAAGAGTGAAAGTGAAGTTGCTCAGTCATGTCCGACTCTTGCGACTCCATGGACTGCACCTTCCAGGCTCCTCCATCCATGGGATTTTCCAGGCAAGAGTACTGGAGTGGGGTGCCATTGCCTTCTCCAAATTGGGGACTGTAGGAACTGATGTGCTCTCATCTCAGCCAATAAGTATAAAATAGTTTAAGTTTGGTTTTCTTTCAACTCAGTTTTGAAATTAATAACATCTTTCATAGGCTCGTGCTTAATTTTCTGGCAATTGCTGTTTGCTAAGCATTAAGAGGGAGAGTGGAGAGGAAGCTAACAAAGAAAGATATGCCTCGACATATGTTGAAGACTCTGTTTATTATGGGGGAGCATCTGTGTGCTGAGTTTTAAATGAGTTTGTCATATTCCCTAAGCATGATGTCACATCATTTAGTGATCAAGAACATAGACCGCATTCTTGATGGATGCAATCAGATAATTCAGCAGGAAGCATTTAACTATAAGGAAAGAGAAGAGTGATACCAACTGTGGGTAATTTATGGAAATAATAAAACCTCAAAAGCTGAGGTCTCTAAGACTACAGATAAAGGAGCTTTGAGCACAGCACAAACAATCTTCAAAAACAAAATCCTTCACTCACTCCAAAAAACTCTAACATCTGATGAGATGTCTCAGGTGTGCAAGTAGGATGGGCAGGCAGGAGTGAGTGGTTACTTATGTCTCTCTGTGTGTATGTGTGTTGAAAAGAGAATATGACATATTATTTGCTTTATCTCTCATAGTGTTCAAATCCCTTAAAGTTATTCTATATATTTGTTGGCTGTTGGGCCCTAAAGTTTTAGAGTGTATATTTCACTACCAAAATTATATTTCTTCTAAACTTGGTTAAACTATGTTGCGCAATGGTTTGTTTTCTCCCATCACTCAGAAGCAGAGAAGCCCAAGGAGAAAGTTTTTTTGCCCTGGGCTATCAGAAACATATTGCAAAAAGGCTCCATCTCATCCTATTCCTGGAAATAACTGCAAAACATAAACCTTTCCCCCTTTAAGCCCAGTCACAAAGGATTGTTTCATTTTTATTAGAAGACAAGGAAGCATATTCGAATCCACTGAGCAGCAAGCAGTATGTCTCTCTCTCTCCTTTCTGCTGCCAACTTTGTTTTCCATTCAAGTCAACCCAGCAACTGTTACACAAAATAAGCCAGAATTTGGGATTAGAAAATGATTGGATAGAGTCTCTCCAGAAAAATCTTTAGTGCTTATGAATTACATCCCCCTCGTATTTCTACATCCACAACTGGGTGTTGTTTTTGCTTTGGCTCCATCTCTTCATTCTTTCTGGTGTTATCTCTCTACTGATCTCCAGTAGCATATTGGGCACCTACTGACCTGGGGAAATCTTTCAATGTCCTATCTTTTGGGGGTTCTCATACTGTTCATGGGGTTCTCAAGGCAAGAATACTGAAGTGGTTTGCCATTCCCTTCTCCCGTGGACCACGTTTTGTCAGAACTCTCCACCATGACCTGTCCATCTTGGGTGTCCCTACATGGCATGGCTCATAGTTTCACTGAGTTGGACAAGGCTGTGGTCCATGTAATCAGATTGGTTAGTTTCCTGTGATTATGGTTTTCAGTTTGTCTGCCCTCTGATGGAGAAGGATGAGAGGTTTATGGAAGCTTCCTGATGGGAGAGACTGCCTGAGGGGGAAACTGGATCCTGTTCTGGAACCCAGGTCTCCCATTGCAGGCAGACACTCTAACCTCTGAGCTACCAGGGAAGCCCAGGGCATGCTCAGAAAATCTTTAATCCAATTTTCTGTCAATGGGCGGGGCTGTATTCCTTCCCTGTTATTTGACCTGAGGCCAAACTATGGAGGAGGTAATGAAGATAATGGCAACCTCCTTCAAAAGGTCCCATGCACACACTGCTGCACTCAGTGCCCCCAGCCCTGCAGCAGGCCACCGCCAATCCACGCCTCCACCAGAGACTCCTGGACACTCACAGGCAAGTCAGGGTCAGTCTCTTGTGGGGTCACTGCTCCTTTCTCCAGGGTCCTGGTGTACTCAAGGTTCTGTCTCTGCTCTCCAGAGTCTGTTTCCCCAGCCCTGTGTAAGTTCTGGCAGCTCTATGGTGGGGTTAATGGCAACCTCCTCCAAGAGGGCTTATGCCATACCCAGGTCTACTGCACCCAGAGCCCCTGCCCCTGCAGCAGCCCACTGCTGGCCCATACCTCCACAGGAGACACTCAAACACAGTTGTCTCAGCCTCTGTGGAGTCTCTAGGCCCTGATTTCACCCCTCCTACCATCTTGGACTTCCCTAGTGGCTCAGATGGTAAAGCGTTTGCCTACAACATGGGAGACCTAGGTTCGATCCCTGGGTTGGGAAGACCTCCTGGAGAAGGAAATGGCAACCCACTCCAATATTCTTGCCTGGAAAATTCCACGGACGGAGGAACTGGTAGGCTTACAGTCCATGGGGTCGCAAAGAGTCGGACATGACTGAGCAACTTACCTTACCTTACCATCTTGCTGGGGCTTCTCCTTTGCCCTTGGGTGTGNTTTCAGTTTGTCTGCCCTCTGATGGAGAAGGATGAGAGGTTTATGGAAGCTTCCTGATGGGAGAGACTGCCTGAGGGGGAAACTGGATCCTGTTCTGGAACCCAGGTCTCCCATTGCAGGCAGACACTCTAACCTCTGAGCTACCAGGGAAGCCCAGGGCATGCTCAGAAAATCTTTAATCCAATTTTCTGTCAATGGGCGGGGCTGTATTCCCTCCCTGTTATTTGACCTGAGGCCAAACTATGGAGGAGGTAATGAAGATAATGGCAACCTCCTTCAAAAGGTCCCATGCACACACTGCTGCACTCAGTGCCCCCAGCCCTGCAGCAGGCCACCGCCAATCCACGCCTCCACCAGAGACTCCTGGACACTCACAGGCAAGTCAGGGTCAGTCTCTTGTGGGGTCACTGCTCCTTTCTCCAGGGTCCTGGTGTACTCAAGGTTCTGTCTCTGCTCTCCAGAGTCTGTTTCCCCAGCCCTGTGTAAGTTCTGGCAGCTCTGTGGTGGGGTTAATGGCAACCTCCTCCAAGAGGGCTTATGCCATACCCAGGTCTACTGCACCCAGAGCCCCTGCCCCTGCAGCAGCCCACTGCTGGCCCATACCTCCACAGGAGACACTCAAACACAGTTGTCTCAGCCTCTGTGGAGTCTCTAGGCCCTGATTTCACCCCTCCTACCATCTTGGACTTCCCTAGTGGCTCAGATGGTAAAGCGTTTGCCTACAACATGGGAGACCTAGGTTCGATCCCTGGGTTGGGAAGACCTCCTGGAGAAGGAAATGGCAACCCACTCCAATATTCTTGCCTGGAAAATTCCACGGACGGAGGAACTTGTAGGCTTACAGTCCATGGGGTCGCAAAGAGTCGGACATGACTGAGCAACTTACCTTACCTTACCATCTTGCTGGGGCTTCTCCTTTGCCCTTGGGTGTGGGGTATCTCCTCACAGTACCTCCAGCACCATGCAGCCCCCACTCCAGTGCCACACAGCTGCAGCACCACTCTTTGAATCAAGACAAATTGGAAGTGATCAAACAGGAGGTGGCAAGAGTGAACATTGATGTTTTAGGAATCAGCAAACTAAAATGGACAGGAATGGGTGAATTTAACTCAGATGACCATTATGTCTACTGCTGTAGGCAAGAATCCCTTAGAAGAAAGGGAGTAGCCATCATAGTCAACGAAAGAGTCTGAAATGCAGTACTTGGAGGCAATCTCAAAAATGACAAAATGATCTCTGTTCATTTCCAAGGCAAACCATTCAATATTCCAGTAATCCAAGTCTATTCCCTGACTAGTAATGCTGAAGAAGCTGAAGTTGAACAGTTCTATGAAGACATATAAGACCTTATAGAACTAACACCCAAAACAGATGTCCTTTTCATTATAGGGGACTGGAATGCAAAAGTAGGAAGTCAAGAGATACCTGGAGTAACAGGCAAATTTGGCCTTGGGGTATAGAATGAAGCAGGGCAAAGGCTAATAAAGTTTTGCCAAGAGAATGTACTGGTCATAGCAAACACATCTTCCAACAACACAAGAGAAATGGACATCACCAAATGGTCAATACCAAAATCAGATTAATTATATTCTTTGCAGCCAAAGATGGAGAAGCTCTATACAGTCAGCAAAAATAAGACTGGAAACTGACTGTGGCTCAGATCATGAAACTCTTACTGCCAAATTGAGACTGAAATTGAAGAAAGTTAGGAAAACCACTAGACCATTCAGGTATGACCTAAATCAAATCCCTTATGATTATACACTGGAAGTAACAAGTAGATTCAAGGGATTAGATCTGATAGAGTGCCTGAAGAACTATGGACAGAGGTTTGTGACATTGTACAGGAAACAGTGATCAAGACCATCCCCAAGAAAAAGAAAGGCAAAATGGCTGTGTGAAGAGGCCTTACAAATAGCTGTGAAAAGAAGAGAAGCAAAAAGCAGAGGAGAAAAGGAAAGATATATCCATTTGAATGCAGGGTTCCAAAGAATAGCAAGGACAGATAAGAAAGCCTTCCTCAGTGATCAGTGCAAAGAAATAGAGGAAAACAATACAATGGGAAAGACTAGAGATAGCTTCAAGAATATTAGAGATACTAACGGGACATTTCATGCAAAGATGGGCACAATAAAGGACAGAAATGGTACAGACCTAACAGAAGCAGAAGATATTAAGAAGAGATGGCAAAAATACACAGAAGAACTATACAAAAAAAGATCTTCACACCCCAAATAATCACGATGGTATGATCACTCACCTAGAGCCAGACATCCTGGAAAGTGGACCTTAGGAAGCATCATCAGAAACAAAGCTAGTGGAGGTGATGGAATTCCAGTTAATTTATTTCAAATTCTAAAAGATAATGCTGTTAAAGTGGTACACTCAATATACCAGCAAATTTGGAAAACTCAGCAGTGGCCACAGGACTGGAAAAGGTCAGTTTTCATTCCAATTCCAAAGAACGGCCATTCCAAACCATGCTCAAACTACCGTACAATTGCACTCATCTCACATACTATAAAGTAATGCTCAAAATTCTCCAAGCCAGACTTCAATAGTATGTGAACCATGAACTTCTAGATGTTCAAGCTGGTTTTAGAAAAGGCAGAGGAACCAGATATCAAATTGCCAACATCCACTGGATCATCGAAAAAGCAAGAGAGTTCCAGAAAAACATCTACTTCAGCTTTACTGACTATGCCAAAGCCTTTGACTGTGTGGATCACAATAAACTGTGGAAAATTCTGAAAGAGATGGGAATACCAGACCACCTGATCTGCCTCTTGAGAAATCTGTAAGCAAGTCAGGAAGCAACAGTTAGAACTGGACATGCAACAACAGACTGATTCCAAATAGGAAAAGGAGTATGTCGAGGCTATATATTATCACTCTTTACATATTATTACTCTTATTTAACTTATATGCAGAGTACAGCATGTGAAATGCTGGGCTGGATGAAGCACAAGCTGGAATCAAGATTGCTGGGAGAAATACCAATAACCTCAGATATGCGGATGACACCACACTTATGGCAGACAGCGAAGAAGAACTAAAGAGTCTCTTGATGAAAGTGAAAGATGAGAGTGAAAAAGTTGGCTTAAAGCTCAACATTCAGAAAACTAAGATCTGGCATCTGGTCCCATCACTTCATGGCAAATAAGATGGAGAAACAATGGAAACAGTGCCAGACTTTATTTTCTTGGGCTTCCAAATCACTGCAGATGGTAACTGTGGGCATGAAATTAAAAGATGCTTGCTCCTTGGAAGAAAACCTATGACCAACCCAGACATCACATTAAAAAGCAGAGATGTTACTTTGCCAACAAATGTCAGTCTAGTCAAAGCTATCTTTTTTCCAGTAGTCATTTATGGATGTGAGAGTTGGACTCTAAAGAAAGCTGACCACTGAAGAATTGATGCTTTTGAACTGTGGTGTTGGAGAAGACTCATGAGAGTCCCTTGGACTACAAGGAGATCAAACCAGGAAATTCCAGAGAAATCAAGGACTGGAGCTGAAGCTGAAGCTCCAAAACTTTGGCCCCC
>SJYV01028080.1:238104-331297 GCA_006410875.1 Neotragus pygmaeus
GGAAGTTTTGGCCACAGCAATCAGGGCAGAAAAAGAAATCAAAGGAATCCAAATTGGAAAAGAAGAAGTAAAACTCTCACTGTTTGCAGATGACATGATCCTCTACATAGAAAATCCTAAAGACTCCACCAGAAAACTACTAGAGCTAATCAATGAATATAGTAAAGTTGCAGGATATAAAATCAACACTCAGAAATCCCTTGCATTCCTTTACACTATTGATGAGAAAGTAGAAAAAGAAATTAAGGAAACAATTCCATTCACCATCGCAACAAAAAGAATAAAATACTTAGGAATATACCTACCTAAAGAAACTAAAGACCTATACACCGAAAACTATAAAACACTGATAAAAGAAATCAAAGAGGACACTAATAGATGGAGAAATATACCCTGCTCATGGATTGGAAGACTCAATATAGTGAAAATGAGTATACTACCCAAAGCAATCTACAGATTCAATGCAATCCAAATGCATTTTGTTACCAACATGTTACTTATTTCACAACGAAGCCATCAAGGCACATTTCTCTCCCAATTCCCTGTTTCTCCCATGTGTTCTCATGACATATAAATAAAGACTTCGGGTCTTTTGGAGATCTTGCCCTGGGTGCAGTAAACAAAGCCTGGGAGCTGTTGTGTCTCACACATTCTGATAGACCTGTGGAGAGTCAAGCCCTGGTGGTGGTGGTGATAGTAAGTTCAGGCATGTGACTTTGGATGTTTTGAATCAATGAAGTTGACATAAGCTAGATCATGAACAGAGAGGACTGATTCAAGCCACGGTTAATTTATGCTTCACAGTGTTATCTGCTATACTTCCTCTGTCATTTAGTCCCCTGTAAATACAGCTCTCAAAACCTCACCTCTCTCTGCAGAGATACTTAAGTCGCTCAGTCGTGTCGGACTCTTTGCGACCCCGTGGACTCTAGCCCACCAGGCTCCTCCGTCCATGGGATTCTCCAGGCAAGAATACTGGAGTGGGTTACCATTTCATTCTCCAGGGGATCTTCCTGACCCAGGGATCGAACCCAGGTCTCCCGTATTAGAGGCAGATGCTTAACCTCTTAGATGTCATTATTTACTCATGTTCTCCCATTGCCTGCTAGCCCACAGCAGCTATGTAAGATCTCTACCAGAGCAGAGAGTGTGTAAAAGGCCATGGCTTAAACACAGGATTTCCCCCATGATCCCACCCCTATTCCCTATGCCTTGCCTGGTTAGCTGATTCTCTTATCTTACCTTCTGCAGTTATTGTTGGCCTGTTTCTGACACTCCTTCCTTGTTCTTTCATTAGTATTTGTGTATCCTCACAGCAGTGATGTGTAACTTTTTTGAGGTCATGGACTAAATGGAGAAGATGTATGAAAGTTAAGGACTCTACTTCCAGAAAAAGTGCAAGCGTGCATTTATATGGCTTCACAGCCATCCCTGGATTCCTTTGATCATTAATTCCCTGGCTGGATTGATCGTTGTTTATATATTCACTGTGGCTTGCTCACCTGGTTCTAACTTGAAGCATTGCACTGACCTGTCTCCACCCCAATCCTCAACTGAGTCTTCCAGCCTCCATTTCCCCCAGCTTCTGAGCTTTTGTCTTCTCGAAGTGAAAGTAAAAGTGTGTGTTGCTCAGTCATGTCTGACTCTTTGCGACCCCATGGACTGTAGCCCTCCAGGTTCCTCTGTTCATGGAATTCTCCAGACAAGAATATTGGGGTGGGTTGCCATTTCCTTGTCCAGGTTGCTTCCCAACCCAGCAATCAAACCCAAGTCTCCCACACTGCAGGCAGATTCTTCACTATCTGAGCCACCAGGAAAACCTCAATTATCTTCCGACATGTGTAAAAACCATCTTGAATCTTCAGACTGTTTCAGGGCCCAAGATCCTAGCCCTAGGAGCTTCACAGCTGATCCATGACCTTAGTAAATGAAGCGTTCATCCTGGTGCTTGGCATCTGACTCCAAGTCTTAGTAACTACCTTTCTTACATGGGTGGGATAGACCTATTAATTACCTGAGTTAGAAATCTCCCAATTTGTACAAGTTGTATTGGCTTAGAGATTCAAATATACTGTAAAGTATACATTCCTGTCCCAGACAAAGCTGTGTGCTGAAGATGCAGTATCAGAGATGACTCTACTGTGGAACATTGCATTCTGCAATATATACTTTATAGCAACTGCTACACACATAAAATGTAATTTAAAGGCATTATGTGAAAGGAAACCCCTCTTTGGTAAGATTTATTGGTCCACAGCTTCCATGCCTCAAACACAAAATCAAAATCTGTAGAGGAGAGGCAACTGCTTTGGTAAAATGCATTAGTTTAAGAAGATAACTGTGTGCTTTGCCCCCAAAGATAAAGTTGTGCTCAAGTGAAATTATCTGCAACTCTAAAAAGATGGATGCAGATTCTCAATTAAGTTGTGATTTGGGACGCAGATGCTCACTTAATGCTAATAAATAGAAGAACAGGAGAAGGATCTGGGGATATGAGTTGATCAGTGCAAATATTTTCTAGGAGTTGGCTTGTCACCAGGTGAAACTCCATCAGACTCTCTCAGGAAACTCTTTATAATCTGAGTGAGCTTGTTTAACATAGGAATGAAAGGTGCCCAGATTAGGAAAGCTTTTCATAGGACCTTATCTATGAAAAGTCCTTTGACCCAACCAGAGGCAGCTAGCGTTTCATTCAGCCCCTCATCTCTGTCCTCAGCACACAACATTTATGAAGCACTGCAGGCTCCGATGCAAGCAAGTGCCTGTTTTCTAATTCTTTTCATCCCTGTGGCTTGCAGTGAGCTGTGGACTGATGATTGCCATGAAAGCAAGTGCCATAGGTTTCATGACTTTTCCTTGATTGTTGCTGATCAGCAATTCCATACAACTTTATTAGATACTTTCTATTCATGGTTTGTTTGTTTGTTTGTTTGTTTGTTTTTGCTTTAGATATAGCAATGAGGTAAAAAAAAATCTGCCTTCAATACAGGAAACACAGGTTCAGTCCCTGGGTTGGGAAGATCCCCTGGAGGAGGAAATGGCAATGCACTCAGGTATTCTTGCCAGGAAAATTCTATGGACAGAGGAGCCTGATGGGCTACAGTCCATGGGTCACAAAGATTCGGACACAACTGAGTGACTAAGAGGCTTAGCAATGAGATTTCTGAGGTATGTCTACCTTGATGTCCCCTACTCCAGCAAGGTTACTAGAAGCTCAGCTCTGTTGGATTTGCAAGACAACCACGGATCTTTTGGTCTTAACTATTGTTAGCAATTTACATGCATCTCCTTCTTTGATACTATCCCAGAAACTCCTGCTTTACAAGCCTCATTAAGAAAAAGATGAATTCAGCATTTGATCTAACTCTAAATGTATTACTCATTCCACCTCAAAAGATTCTTGAATTGTTCTGACACATTAATTGGAATTCTAAATGCACTATATTTTTAGAAATAAAGTTCAGTTTTTATTGACTTCTTTTGAGAAAATGGTGAAAAACTCAGTAATCACTCTAACAATAATATTAATACAAATAACAGTAACAACGGTTAATAACAGCTATCATTTCTGGAGTGCTTTCTATGTTCTAAGTAGAGCACTATATGTATATTAGCCCAATGAATCTCCACTCTGTGAAGGAGGCACAATTATCATCACCACTTTTTAGATGAAGACACTGTAACACAGATAATTACTGTAAAGAGACAGTAGTCACACCGGGTGAACAAGTGTAGGAGATGATATGAAACTTGAGCTGGTGCTGGCATGGCCACTAAAAGACACAAAGTGTATGTAGTTTCATAACAAGCTCATTTCCATATGCAGAAGAGGCCTCCACGAAGTCCTGGCCTATAAGCAGCATTGCAGTCAGCAAAACCGCTCATATCAAAATGATTATGTTCACTAATGCAATTTTTTTAATTACAAATTAGCACTAAACCGTGTGTGCATATGTGCTCAGTCCTGTCCGACTCTTTGCAACCCCATGGACCGTCACCCACCAGGCTCCTCTGTCCATGAATTGTCCAGGCAAGAATATTGGAGTGGGTTGCCATATCCTTCTCCAGGAGATTTTGCTGACCCCAGGATCAAACCCGCGTGTCTTGCATCTTCCGCATTGGCAGGTGGGTTCTTTACTAGCTGAGCCACCAGGGAAGCGCTAGAAGTCCTAAAATCTTCAAAGAGTAGTCCTTGCTTCTATCCTATGAAGGTGAAATGTTTGTTGAGTTATTTACCTGTGCACACACTCAGGCAATGAACCCAAGTGCTCCTACTTTCAATTGTATTGTAAATGGGCTTTCACTAGTGAGACCTGAGTTGAGTGCCTACCATTCCAGTAAGAGTTACTTGGGGCAAATAATTTACCATCCCTGAGTCTGTTTATGTCCAAAATGCAAATACATGCTTCATTAGATTGTTAGAAGGATTAAATGAGGTGAAATACACAGTTACTTAATTTCTCTAAGGGGCTTCCCTTGTAGCTCAGTTGGTAAAGAATCTGCCTACAATGCAGGAGACCCAGATTCAATCCCTAGGTTGGAAAGATCCCCTGGAGAAGGTCATGGCAACCCACTCCAGTATTCTTGCCTGGAGAATCCCATGAACAGAAGAGCCTGGCAGGCTACAATCCATGGGGTCACAAGAGTCAGACATGACTTAATGACTAAACCACCACCACAACGTCTCTAAGCCATAGTTTCCTCATCTATAAAATGTAAATCAAAATAGCACCAACTTCAGGGGGTCACCGTGAGTGATAAGTGAGACAATGTTTATTAAAATGTTTAACCAGCACTTGACTCATAGTGAATGCTCCATAGTGAAAAAAAAAAAAAAAGAAAGAAAAGAAAAAGGCAGGGAATAATAAGTATTTTGAGTGTTCAGTCAGTGTTGGAACACCTGACCCCCTTCTCCATTTCAGCCTTGGGGATTAATATTTGGTCTTTCTTGTGCATATTAATGATTATATTTTAATTTTAGCTAGCTTTCCATCTTTAGTGACTATTAACCTACTTTTCCATCTTTTTCTATCTATTATGACTAAAAGTTTCACACATCACAGTATTCTTTGGAGCTAAGGTTTCATTAGTAAGGATTAAAGCAACTAAAAGTTGGAAACGGGTTGAAGTTCACATCAGATCATGAGAATTAGTCCCTTTCTCTCTCTTTTAAATAGGCTCACAGTAGTGGGATTCAAATTCTTGTTTCTGCTTTAGTAAAGGAAGAAAGAAAATGAAATGAGAATATTTGCAAGTGACTTTTATCTTTAAGACTATCTCAAATTCACTTTCCTCCCAATATTAGGTATAAGAAAAAATTTCTCAAAGCCTGCAGACTAATTCAATTCTGACAAGACTTTTCAGGCTAAATTGCAAAGTAATTTAAGATCTCCTTTCAAAGAAAATGCACATATAATTCATAACAAACCTCCTTTAACTCTTCTTCCCTTTTAACCAATTTTAAGCTCAGAGCTCTCTTTGTCACTTTAGAGTTGGAACTTAATGGACCAGAGCCACTTAGGAATCTGTCAAAGACTTTATTCCCTCCTGAAATTTGTAACTGTTCTTGATGTCATGATCAACCTGGCTCCAACCTAAATCATTGGCGTCTTCTTTGCATCTCCACTGAAGTACTGCCCCTTGCTTGCTGAATGCTCAGCCATTTCCAGTGGCAGGATCTGGGTAGCACAGAAAACCAAGTCCCCTATCCCTCACCTGAGAGTTTTGGAAAATGCTGAAAATAGAGAGTCAGTGATTCTGGGGGCGGGAGGTTCCTCCAGGCCATGTTATCCAACAGTCTAGTGCATGAATATTCTCCATAGCACCCTGACAGGTAATGCTTTCATTCTGTGTTTAAGCATCTCCAGTGACAGAGAACTTGCCTTTTGAAGATCCCATTTCATTTTCCATCAGATCTGAGTTAGGAAATTTCTGAAATAGGATATAAAGCTGAAATCCTTCTCCCTCTGATGTTTTACTTGTGGACTTTATCTTTCCTTCTGGAAACATAAAGATTGAGGCCAGCTCACTGTACCTGTTTCTGCTAAATTCATCTATCATTTAAACTCTCCTCCTTCCTTACATCTTCTTCCCCACCGTCCTACTCTTCCTCCTGTGATCTGCTGTGGTTTTTCAGGTTTCATTCAGATGATGGTATCCAGTCCAGTGAAGAGAGGCCTGGTCTGCTGCAGCTGTGGGAGAGTACAACGAGGTCATGCCCACTCTTGTCCAGCTTCCTCTACTCTTACGAACGCAGCCTTCACCTGGAATGTTCTATAACATGCTCCCCTATGATGCCCTTTCACCATTAGAGGAAAATCTAAGTCCTAGCAATGTCCTGGAAGCGTCCACAAGACCTGGTCCCAGCCCCATCTCAGCCTGTCTCCTACCACTCTTCCCCTGCTCATTTCCCTCTAGCCACACCGCCCCTGCTTCAGAGACTAGAAATCTCCCTCCCATCTTTTTCATATAGGACTCCATTCAATCGTGCTTTTCAGAGGCTTTCCTGACCACCCTAACTAAGCCAGCACCCTCATCACTGCCTCTTCCATGCTCTCATGCTGCTTCCTTCTCCTTTCTGTCTCTGTCCTTAAATCAAATATCTATTTGCTGAGCTATTTATTATGTTGTTTTCTTCCCTTGAATGTCAGGAACACGAGGTCAGAAGCTTTGCTGTATTTCCTGCTGTGTCTTTAGTGTCTAGAACAAAGTCTGCACGTAGCAGGTGCTCGAGAAATATTTGTTGGTGGGAAGAATCTGCTAATTCAGTCTGAGATTGTATTATTCTGAGGGCAGCCATGCTATACTAACTCATACATCCCACAGAATTCTCTTTGTCTTTTTTTCTGTTGTGCCAGATATCAAAATGATATTTGTCAAGCAAGGATTTGGAAAATCACTCTTTGGAGTGAATTTGGATTCTTAAGCAGCAGTCATTAACCAGACAATCTCTTAGAAGCTGAAAGAGTTAATTAATGTGCCTCCCCAAACACAGCTCTTTGCCCTACAGGGTCTTTAGCCCTGGGGAAGGTAAAACCCTAGTTCTAACTCAAGCTCAGCACACTTCTGGTCAGAACCTCTTATTATTAAGAGGCAGCTCTTCTAACCTCCCAGGGTGCCTGGAATGCCCCCAACTCCTGAAGTCATTATGTTTTACAGCAGGTTCTCTTGATAGAGCTTCAGCGGCCTTTGGCAGAACATAAGCCAGAATAATGGGCGAGCAGATGCCAGGATGAATTCTGATGTGTACACACAATTCTTGGCCCCATAAAAATCAATTCCTTATTCATTATTAAGCAACTTCTTGCGATAAGGGCAGGTTGGTACAGTTATTAAAAGATAAATAATAGATAAGGATCCACTTCTTTCTTTTTAGGGGGAAGATAAAAATTGTAAACGCAAAATAGCACTGTAATTAGTTTTTCTTCTACGTTGTTTCTTACCTGTGACACTCAGGGCCAACCAGACGGAGCAGTTTTACAAATTTCCATCACCCCTCTGTGTTCTATTTCTCCTTAAAATGTATCCTTCAGAGCATGATAACAAGGCAACTCTAGATAGCTGGGGAGAAAAGAAACTAGAAGCACCCAGAATAAAGGTCACACACTGTGTCAGCCTATGGGCTTTTTCCTGTTTTCCAAATTGGGTGTAAGGAGCAGAACTGAAAACAGAAGCAGCTAAATGCATCCATCCTAAAAGAAGCAGCAGGGCTCCCCAGCAGTAAGAAACATACGCCTCTCACCAGGCTTCATTGGCAAAAGAACTGGCCTTGTTTCCTCCAGTTCCTACCCGATCTTCTTGGTCTCAAATAACTGTATGAAAGGGGGCTTCCTTGGAGAGAGGCAGTGTTTGAGGTGTGAAGCTGTTAGCCCTCCCCATAAGGGAGCTTCCTCTCCCCTAAGTCGAGTGGAAGGAACCCCCTTAGAATCACCCAAACAGACGAGGGCTGCCTGCAAGAGGAAGACTTCCAGCTTATCCCCAGCGGAGGAAGCTGCAGAGGGCCTGAGGCCCGCTCAAAACTGAGCAGGGAAGGGAGATCTTGGGTGTGGCTTCTTGGAGTGGGGATGCCGAACACAGGGACTGGCCTACAGATTGCTGAAGGAATCAGCCGGAACCCTCTGTGTTGGCACGGCTCCCTGGTTTGGTGTGTCTGGGGAGTGGTCCGTGGTATGCAGGGAGTTCGGTGCTGCCCCAAATAAGAGGACTACAGATCAAGAGAAAGGTGAGAGCCACTGATCTGCCCAAGTGGCCCCTAATCCAAGCCATAGGAAAGGGCTGGGAATGTGTATAGCTGGTGGGGCAGAAGGAAAATTGACTGGCCCCTGGGGGGTAGGGGTCGGGATTCTTAATAAAATGGAGGTGTCACCGTGAGAGCAGGGCCCTCCAAGAAAGGGACCAAGCGGGAACAAGAGTGGGATCAGGAACCCGGTCCGTGGTGGCCAAGCAAAAGGCGGACAGCTTGGCTCCCTGTCCTACCTCCATGTCTCTGACACCAGGGGGCGCTGGTGCCCAAGAGGGAGTAAAGGGACAGCTCCCTCTCTCCTCCCTTTCCAATCCTGCTCTCTGCTTTAGAGTATTCTGCAGGGAGAAGAATCTTGCTTTGAAGGTTTCGGTTTTAAGCTAGGCAGCACTAAGTTTAGATAACTGAAAGGAATTGAATAATGGAACTTGACCTAGACATCATTGATAGAACTATATATCCAGCACAAAGAAGGATTTGATATAGTACAATTGGAAGTAGTGATTAGAAAAAAAAAAATCCTATATATGTCCCAACTAATCAAGAACTCTGTAATAAACTTGGGCCAGTGGTTTACATATTTTCTGTTAGGGATTAAAGACTTGGCAGAGAAAACGGAAGTGCATTTGGTACATTTTTGGCTATGGTAATCATCTTCCCATTTTTTTTCTTGATGACTTTCATAGAAATTCTAAAAGGAATGCAATCTATTTGCTTAAAACTTTCCTTTTAAAATTGTAAAGTGGCATTGATTCATGTTAACAGGAGAAGTGAGACTGAACTGGGAGACACAGAAGTAGATTGTTCCAATCAGGCACTCAGGACCGTGAGTGGCTTGTGGGAGCTGGGAGGACCAATTAGAAGCATAGCATCTTTATGAAAGAATGCTGCCTGGGAGCTTGAGGTTGTTGAGTAGTGGCTGTGAGTGATTATGGGAAAATAATTTAGCAGTAGCAGTGAAGAGTAACAAGAGGGGGTGGTGATGGAGACTGGGTGGTCTTGAAAAGATTGTAAGAATCAGGAGAGATGACTCAATAGGATCCAGAGTGGGGAGATGCACAGCATTTTGGAAGGGGTCATTGGCAGCAGGGATGGTGGTTCCATTTACAGACTGTTTTCCATACATGATCTCATCGTCACTCTCAGCTTGATTGCAACACTTTTTCCCCTGCTTCCTCTTCTTCTTTCTTCTCCTCCTTACCTCTTTCTCTTTCTTCCTCATCACTGGCATTTATTGAGAACATGCACCACATTCCATTATATACAAAACAATTTGTAAGATCAAACGATACCTGATACCCAGAGATTCTAGACCAGGGACTAGTCAGTGTGAGACAGTTAATGGCATCTCAGTTCTAATTTGCTTGAGGTGGTACTGATTGGACATCTAGTTTGGGATACTTCTTTTAGCACTAAACCAATCTCTCAGTTCAATAGAAAGAGACAGAGGAAAAGAACAGACAATGAAGAAGGACAAGAAGAAGCGAAAGGAGAAAAAGGAGAAAGAGGATGCAGGGCAAGAAGAGGACAGAGTAAAAGGAGGAGGAGGAGGGGTCTTTTGAAGAAGGATGACTTACCTGAGAAATGCTTATCTAGTTTTGACTTTGTGCCAGGTACCATTTCAAATGCTTTATAAACATTAATTGATTGAATTCTCATAGCAACCTTATGTGATAGGGATATTTATTATTACCATCATTTTATTATCATTTTTAATCATCATCATAGGAAACTGAACGGCATATAGTCTAAGTAATTTAGTCAAGGTCACACAGCCAGTAAGTGGCAGAGTCGAGATTTGCACCCAGATCTCAGATTCAGGTACGATGCTTTTAACACTACCTACGCTGCCAGGGGGTTCCCTGTAGGAACGTCGGAAAGATGAAAAGATGGTTTGTTGAGAACACTGGAGTTTTGGTCATGTCTGTGAACCTTAAATGATACAGTGAGCACTGTGATCCTTTTTTATGTTGCTCTCTTCAAAGGAATGTAGGCTATTTCATCCATTTCAAAAATTTTGAATAAAAGATATGCACATTTATTTCTGAGACTGGATGCAATACACGATCATCAAACTAGTTTTTGCTGAATAATCTGTTCCTGAACAGAATGAATCAATAACCTGGCCTTATTTCCAATTTATAAGATGAATATTTAAACACCACTGTGTAGTTCTGGTCATGTTTGTTGTATCCAACTCAAATATTCTTTTCCAGAAGTCTGCATATCACAGATCTACCTTCACCAGACTATGCTATAAACAGTGCATCTTCAAAGTGGTGTCCCATAGAGCAAGCACCACAAAGTACAGTTCTTATTCCCCACCTCTTCCCAGTCTGGTATTTGCATCCACTAATGGTTCAAATGGCTCCTTTGGTGCATGGGAGGAGGGATTTACTTTTTAAGTTCAAAGTGCAGAAACCAGCAGTAGGGCTGGCTGGAATATGATCATCCTTCCTTTGTTGGGTTGAGGTTGGAAAACTACACACACTACCCAAACCCTTGGTTGTTTCTGAAAACACCCTCTGCAGCTGCTGCTCCATAATCTAGAGGCTTTGTGTTGTAGCTGAAAACTGGAGCCAAGAAAGATGCCTCCTTTGCCAGGGCATCGAATCTGGAGGAATAATTTCCTAAAATCCGGGCAGTCAGAAGAAATTCAACATCCCTGGGCTATAAGGCCCCTTCTTTCTTGGCTTCATCTCTCACCAGAAGCCAAAGAGTTTTGCCTGAAGATTGTCCTCGGTGAAACCTGGGGAAATGTGACTCAAGCTCGGTGTACTGGCCTGTCCTTGTCCTGGAGCACATCGTGTCCAAGCTGCTGAGNTATGTGGATACCTATGTTTCCCGCCCCTCACCAAGCTCCCCTCCCTGACCCTGCAGGAGGTGAAATGGATTGTGTCAGAATCAGCCTCTCCTGGGAGAAAAAAAAAAAAAAAAATGCATCCATTATATGACCGCTCAATCGGAAGTCTCCAAAGTGCGGATTCCTCTTCTCTCCTTGCTGGTCAGGAAGGGGACGTTGAAATCTACGAATGACCGATGTACGGGCGGTTGGTTTTACACATAGGAGTCTCTGCTCAGAGTGTGAAGGGACGCACGGCTGCTTTGTGGGAATGAGTGCTGGCTTTCCATTGCTGTTACAGCGGTCTCTCCGGGTGTGCGCCTCGCCACACCCAACGGTATTTAAAAATCTTTGCCTACGTTCAGGGGCAAAGAAGGAGCTGACGCGGTGGTTTCGGTTCAGTGTCTCTTACCGTAGAATGTCTATATGCAGAGTCCTCTGAGATGGAACGGGTTGATGGAGAAAGAGGCAGTCCCTAAGTTCCCCCGAGGGCAGTGGGGAGTTCCGCGGGCGGGGGCCCACAGCTTGCATCCTGTTTCTGAATTCTGCAATTAGATTGCCTTTCTGCAATAGCGAGGGTTTACGCTTGGGCAGCTGCAACGATTGGGTGCTTTTCCATGTAGAAGAATCACCGTGGCTCTGAGCAAAATGTCGGAGCTATTTCTTTCCTTTGGCCTAGTCCCCTCCTCCTCCCGGGTTTGAGTCCTGGATCCCTTGCTGTTCGCTACATCTAAATTGATCAGGTGGTGAGACCCCCACCCCCGAAAGCGCTAGCTGGGAATAAGGTATGCTTCCGGGGGTACTCGCATTTTAATAGGTGGTACTTTAAGTGTAAATAATAATAAAAGTTGATATAGAGAAAGCTTACAATGAGCCAGGTACTAGTTAACTGCCTTTCATGGATGTTCGCATTAATTTACAGAAAGACCCAACATTCGGGACTATAACCAGTTTACTTGGCCAAGAGCCAGTGGAGGTGCTGGGATTTCAGACTAGATCTAATTCCAGAGCCTGGGCTCATGGGCACCAAGCACTGCTACCTTGAATGAAATTATATCTTTGGAATATGAGGCAGGCCTTCAAGAGGAGGAAGATATTTGGGGTCCCAGAGGCCTGCCTGATTCCCTTGCTTCTAGGCTAGTTTGGGCTTTCCTGTGAAAACCATGGCAGAATTTTTTTTGTAATGATAATCTGTTGCTCCAGGCATCTGACCCACCTTACCTCATAGCCACAGGGAACCAGGCTGTTTCCACAGGCTTTGAGAGTATTTGTTGCTGATACAAACAGCCACCTGCCAGGCTTTATGACACTATAATCAAGACTACCTTGCCAGAGTCCACCCAACCAGACCATGTATCATTCCAAACCATTCTAACACAACATCCATTGTATTGGAGCTTTCTTTGCCTTGTTATTAGAAAGGTTGCTAAAGAGTTTATGCATTGCAAAGAAAATGGATTCTTAGTGTCTCTTAAATGAAATAATGGAGTGAAAAGTTTATATAGGTTATTCGAAAAGTTGTTGTTCCCTTTCCTCCACATTCTATGCCCTTTTCGGCACTTAACATGGTGTAAAATAATGTAAGCAATGTTAACAATAAGAATACATATTTGATCCTCTGAAAAGGTAAAGTATCTTAACTCACCTGATATTTTTTAGTCTACAGTTTAACATTGTAATAGAACACACAAACACATACACACATATCCCAATGCCTAAGATCGTTTCTGTGTGTGAAAATTGTCTTACTATCTCATGATCCAATTCATCAAGATCATGTTTTCTTAACTCATTTTAAGATTATGGTCAATGTATAAATTATTGGTTTATCTGCGCCATGCTTTTTTGCTGCACTTGGACCTGATATCCTTATTGGATACCATGCAGACCTCGTTTAAAGAGCCAGTGTCATGAGTTGAGTGGAGGCATGCATGGGCTTTAGTAGCAGAAAGACCCAAATGCCCACAGCTATCCCCAGGGGAGCATTTAACCAGAATAGGACTTCAGGTTAAGCAACAAGTTGGACAGGTGTTTGATACAAATCAAACTTTTTAAGTGTGAGCATTTTGTACTGCTAAAGACCAAGCCTGCTTAGTCCATATTATTTATATGTTTGTTTCTTATTTGATCCCTGCCTATTTCTAAATTGGCTTAGAGGCAACTCACAACATGAGCCATGCATATCATGGGACCATTTAGTTGAGGCTAGACACTCAAGTGCTTTGGGATGGGGTTGTTCTGCAAAATGAGACAGCTGTTCATTGCTGTGGTTTGGCAATAAATATGGCTCTGAGCTTTCTGGCAGCCAAAGCCAGAAGAGAAACTTGAATTGTACAGGAAGAACACAGTATTATAAAAGGAAGTCACAATTATTTATAAAAATGGGTACACTTTTTTTTTCTAAAATTTTAGGTGAATTTATCACACACATCTTTATATAAGGGCCTTTGAGCACCATAACGGACAATGTATTGTTTTAGGAAAGATGGAGATCCGTTCTTTATGTAGTCATTTCTCATATCAACCTTCAATAAAATCTGACAGTGTGGTATTAAATTACAATTCCCTGGGGATATTTCATGTAATAAGAAAACCCTTTCAGTTCTAATCCACAAGTAAACTAATATAATACAAAGCTAAAAATATAGAAAATTTTTCCAAAAGTGCTTAATGAATAAACATATGATGATGAATATAGTGAATGAAATGAAATAAGATATAAAGAGTGTATGAGTTTCTGCAGTAGTAACCAACCATCCTGGGGCTATGTACAGGTTCCCTAAGAATACCTCATGTATGTCCTTGAAACTGTGCTTACACGCAGTAGTTTCTCAGCAGAATTCCCCCAGCCCTGACCTTGCTAGGTGGGGGCTAGAGGATGCCTACCAAGTGAGCACCCCCACTTCACCCCTTTTATTGGTTCCACAGATTGAGTTTTCATCTAAGGTTTTATTTGGGGGAAGAAAAGGATTTCTGTTGTTTTAAACAGAATAATAGTTTTAAAAATTTTTTTCTTACTACCAAGATAAGGCATTTTCCTTGTAGAAAATTTGGAAAATATAGATTTACTGAAGGAAATAAAATTAGAGTTATCTGTATTCTCACTGCCTATTAATAACTATTGTTAGTATCTGTCTGAATTCATCTAATTATATGCAAATATTAGCATATATACATAATTAAATATATGCAAGAGCTTCCCTGGTGGGTCAGTGCTAAAGAATCTACCTGCCAATGCAGGAGACATGGGTTCCATCCCTGGGTCAGGAAGAGCCCCTGGTGAAAGAAACAGCAACCCACTCCAGTATTCTTGCCTGGGAAATCCCATGGACAGAGGACCCTAGTGGGCTACCATCTCTGGAGTCACAAAGACTTGGACACAACTGAGCATACACACAATATGTGTATGTAACTATATTTTTATTTTTAAATAATGATTTTTTTCACTTGACGATTTTATAGTAAATATTTTCATGATATTACATATTCTTCTATATTATTTTTTATGGCTGCCTAGTTTATACTGAAAGTGTTAGTCACTCAGTGGTGTCTGACTCTTTACAACCCCATGCACTGTACCCATCAGGCTCCTCAGTCCATGGAATCCTCCAGACAAAAATACCGAAGTGGGTAGCCATTCTTTTTTCCAGGGGATCTTCCCAAACTTAAACCTGGATCTCCTGCATTGCAAGCAGATTTTTTACCTTCTGACCCACCATGGAAGCCCCACTATAACATATTAACTTGCTATAATTTATTATATCAACCTTTTGATCATTTATAATTTTCAACATTATTAATATGATTGCTGTGATCATCATTTTAGCTTGATATATAAACTTCTATTTATATAACTACCTAAAAATAAAAATCCTGGGTTAATGAAAATGCTAAAATTTTAATGTCTTGGAAAAATATATCCAAGTTATCCTTCAGAAAATTTGTATTCCTTTATACTTCCACCAACAATGTAAGAGAGAGCTCATTCACTCACATCTTCACCCCCGAACTCATATTCCCTCCTGCTAATTTGATAATCAACCTCCATTTCATTCTGATTTAAATTTATATATTTTTACTGAGGAAAGCATTTTAATTATATGTCATCATTGGCAATTTATATTCCTCCCTTGGTGAACTACCTGTTTATGCCCTTTGTCCTTTTTTTTCTACTGAAGTGTTTATCTTTGTCACATTAAATTTTAAATGCTCTTTATTGATTCAAAAATATTAACTGTTGATTATCTTGTAGACTACAAATGCTCTCCATTCATGGTTTTGCCTTTTAAATATATTGTATGTTGTTTGTTTACATAAGGGAAAAGTTTGGTTTAGACATTTTGAAGGTTCATATGGTTAATTTTTTCTTTCCTTAGAAAGTTTCAAGTTTTATTAATTTCTGCTCTTTGTCGTTGTTTAGTCGCTAAGCTGTGTCTGACTTTTTTGTAACCCCATGGACTGTAGCCCTCCAGGCTCCTCTGTCCATGAAATTCTCGAGGTGAGAATACTGGAGTGGGTTGCCATTTACTTCTCTAGGGGATCTTCCTGATCCAGGGATTCAACCTGCATCTCCTGCCTTGGCAGGCAAATTCTGCACCACTGAGCCACCAGAGATATAATTTCTGCTTTAAAAGCCCAATATTATTAATAATAATTTTTACTTTATTTTAATTTTTTTTTTTGCATTAGAATCCAGACTGGAATTTGTTTTGATGTGAGGAATATGATGTGCGAGATATAGCAAGGATTTGATTTTCTTCCTAGATTGTTATTCACTCATCCTAATACCTATCAACCTTAACCTATGAATTTTTAACATAACGTCCATGTATGTAGGACATATATATGTAATGTCCATATATATGTGTATATATGTTCTGGCTTTCTGTTATTCCACTGAGCTTTTAGTCTTCACTGCTTTCATCATTTCAGCTCCATGGTTCATTTTAATGGCTAATAGATCTGTTTCTCATTCCCCTCCCCCATTTTTAAGAGCTTCTTTGCTATACTCACATGTTTCTATTCCAGAATCACTTGAAAATAACATTATGTTTCAAGCAGAAAATAACTTTAGGATTATGGTTAGGGTTGTGTTAAATTTTTAGTTTAATTTGAGGAGGAGTGATGTTTTTACAATGTTGAGTCTTCCCACAGAGGAATATGTTATGTCTCTCCATTTATTCAAGTCATCTTTTATGGCCCTTAGTAAATTTTTATAGTTGTCTTCGCATTAGACCTACAAATTCCTTGTTAAGTACTTTTTAAGCTATTGTATATTTTGGCATACTATGATGAATGGAAACTTCTTCTATGATAGTTTCTGTGTGGCTGTCGTTTGTTTGTGTGCATCTAGACCTCACTGTGCTATTTGATTTACTATCTGCAATTCTGAAATATAGAACCAGAGCTGATGTGCAGAATTAGGATTGATGGGCCAAAGTTATATTAGACTATCAGGGTCATGAGAGCTATATCAGCACCAGCAGTGTGGCTGAAGCATTCTAAGCAGTCAATATCTTTTGAGCAATGGAATGAATGATTTTAGGTCAACAAAAGGAAAAACTTCTAAAATATGAATAACAGACTGTGTCTAAGTTAGGGACGGCCTTATCCCTGATAATAGTCTTTTCTTTTTCTATATTATTTATTTATGGTTGCACTAGGTGCATTGCCGCACACAGCAATGTTGTGTGGAGCAAGGGCTTCTCTCTGTTGCAGGGCACAAGTTTCTCGTTTCTCTGGGTGCACGAGCTTCAGTAGTTGTGGCCCATGGGGTCTAGAGCACGGGCTCAGTAGTTGTAGCACATGGGCTTAGTTGCTTCACAACATCTGTAATCTTCCCAGAGCAGGGATTGAACTCGTGTCCGCTACATTGGCAGGCTGATTCTTATCCACTCTACAACCAGGGAAGTCCCTGATAACATTCTTATGGATTCTTTATGACCACTGGTCAAGGTATTTCAGAGCACTTTCATACATCAACTGAAGGGTATATCATAAATTACATTAAGCTGCAATTTTATTTCTCTAACTCTTAACTGAAAATGGAGACATGTAGACCCAGGGAAACAAGAACCTAGTCTACAAGAATATGGTGGGCATATGTTGGCTTTGGCTACCCAGCACCCATTCTTACTTTCACTGGTAGTAGCATCCTGATGTTACTGAGGGAACTACCCTTTCTCCATCAGATACCATCTTGTTAACCAAGGTACCCCATCCTCACCTGCCAAAGAGAAAAGGGGCATCTGAAGCAAGGTCAACCAGACACTCCTTCCTGGGGGTGCGGCCCTTTAGGAGGAAGTTAGAAGGATGTGTAACTGTCTGCACCTGGACTTTCCAACCGCAAAACCCTGTCGGGAACCTCTATTCCTGCCACAGATCCCTGGAGGTGCCTTTATGCTGCTCCCCTCCAGTAAATTCCCTTCTGATCACAGTTGCCAGAATTAGTTTTCACTGCTTGCAAACAGAGAAATCTAAATAGTACAAGGGAAGGAATAATCCATGAGGGTATTTCAACAAAAGAAGCTGTGTAACTTGGTGACAATTCAGAAGGGAAAAGAGCCTCAAGGACAGTGCATCCTCTAGGCTTAGATGCTTGGACTCTCTTATGCCAGGTGCATGCTGATACACAAACAAAAGAAATCAAGCTCACAAAGACAGTTTTCACAGTGTCCATTATTCTTTTTGAATTCGTCTCCTTGTAATATTCATTATGAACACTTCAGTGTCGGGGAGGGGCTCGCTCATTACCACAATTTTCTGCTTTCACTTTCAGTTGTTATTAATCTGGTGATAATCATTTGATTTATTGTGATCATCTTTTGCTTCAAGGGCCACATTTGCAGCCGCCTCATCTCAGTCTCTCGGAAATTGCACCTGCCAATGTTCAGTCCTCACATAGAAGAACTTAGTTTTATGGAAACAAGTGGCTTTTAGACATGCAAATGAAGGTTGGCATTTCTATTACCCAGAGGTCTGATACTCTGCTATTGGAAATATACAAGCACAGTCTGAGAAAAGTTTTGTATAGGAAGACTAGGCAGAATGTCAAATGCTAGTGAGAAGTCTTTCTGGACAATGAGGGTGTGTAGATAAAAATGGAATTTAAGGAGTCCTCACAGGCCACAAGCCGGGACAGCAGAGAAGGAAGAGAATGTATGTACAAGTGTCTGCCCTAATTACAAAATCAGCCACTGAGGGGTCTCAGATTTCTAACTCTTCTGCTAATTTGCTGAAGGATTGGAAGCAGTCACCCTATTAATTGGTATCTCAGTTTTCTTTTTTGCTGAGGTAAAAGGATTTTATCATTTTGTAGTGGGATGACATTGCCACATACACACAGAATGTGGCTTTTGAGTAAATACAGAACCCATGGTACCCTCTCTATGAGGCACCTGCTACATATGCATACCTAAATTCTGATCAAGTAGAATTTTTCTTGGCCAAGTTTTTAAAAGTCGTTAGGTTACTGAGTCATTATTTTAAATTGAATATTGGAAATAATTCAGCAGTATTATTTATAGCATAATCTCCGGTGGAATTGAATCCTGTCATAGAAGCCGCTTTTCAGTTTATAAAGATAACCAAAAAGCACAGCTGGACAGGTTGTTTGAAAATTCATTTTTACAATCTATTTCCCAGCTGAGACTTTGGGGGTCAGGTTTTTGCCAGAAGCAAACTTTCAGGGACTGTCATTAAACAGTCGAAGGGTAAGATTTCTAATGGCAACATTGACACTGCGTCTAATGATTTCTCTGCTTCCAGGCACTGCTGTAATAAAGGCAGCTTCCATTTTTAGGTTCCCGGGGCATATTTTATGTCTGCTGGAAGTGAAGAGGGAGGAGGGAGGCAGTTGGCATTCCTCACTTTCTCGTATAGAAAGTTAAACAGTATAACCCATTATTTACTCAGTTTAGGATGGTTTCTATCTAAGAAAATAAACATATAAAAATCCGAAAAAAAGAAAAAACAGCCCTGATTACTAACCAATGCTATTGGGCTTCATAGTCTTGTTCTAGAGAGTAAAAGACTCCAAAAACATTTTTTTTGAACATAGAAGGGTAAAAACAAGTGACACCCTGGCCCATTCACTAAGAAATTGACCACGATGTCTGCAAGCGAGAACTCAGCACACACAAGCATCAGGGACAACAGAAAAAGTTAATTCATTCCAATCCCATCACCGAGGTTTGTTCTCCCATTGGTTTCAAATGACAAGGGACTAATTACATTGTCGTGATAAGGAAAAGCTGACACTTGAAAGCTCAGGTCCTGCTTATCTGTCGGGTCAGCTCTTGAAAAGCTTTTGTAGAGTAAGTAGTCAGGAAAAGCGGAACCTGGGAAAGTCTTTTTTTTTTTTTTTTTTGTAATAGACAAGGAGGGAAGATTTCCAAATGAAATGACTATTCCTGGGCATGTTGCAACTTTACTTGATCTGAGTAAGTAAGCTGGCTCATTACTTCTCATCTCCATCATCTCTCAGCTTGGTAAAAGCTTGTCTGAAACTCTTAAGAAGGCTTCTAGTTCAGAGGTGAATGTGTTCCATTTGTCCTGCCACTGAACACACTGCATGCCTGGATGGGAAATGCATTTCTAGATCTTAGTAAGTAAATCCCCGGGAGACAACTTAGTTTGCCTTGTTTCTCAAATCAAGTCTGACCAGTTTTAGCTTCTAAATACATGTCATTGGCTGACACCTCAGCTTCAAACTGTTCTTGCTTTCATATTGACAGGACCATGTGAGTCCAACTTATTAGCCAACAATTCAACAATAAATGAGGTGCATGGAGTGTTTTCCAAGCCAAAAAATAAAGCCGGAGGCTCAAACTATTTATTAGGCATTCAAGCTGCAGCAAAAGACACCCAAAATTCTCAAGGGGGTTTGTTAACCAGCTCGCTGAACTGAGGGTGAACACTCAATGGCACCATCTCAATAAACACAGGTGTGAAGTATATCTCCTCGCATAACTCATTAACTCACACCTGCACTTTCTTGAACCAAATAGCTCCTGGTTTCAATATGCAAATGACCTTACACATGTAACTTGAATAGTGAACAAATTTGCCTCTGTTTTCTCCACTGTAAATATTTTCCATCATTATTTAACATCTCCTCATGGTGCCAGCAGGCAGAGGGAAAAGAGAAACCTCTTTCTCTGTTGCCCATGTTCTGCCCAAGCATGTAGAAATTTGTCCGAAGATAGATGGCACAAATAATTAACATACAGGTGAAGGAGAAAGAGGAATTGAGGATACTGGGAATTATATCAAATGGATCAATGGCTCATTTCAGCAAAACGGGGTAGATACGTGAATGAATACATGTCGTAGAGGGAGACACAAAAATTAGTTCATTCAAAAATCTGGACTCTGCGAGTGTGGAACCTGCACACGTAAAGGCCATTGAGTGTAGACACCTGGAACGAGGCTGCTTACTGGAGCCTTAGGTGACACTAACATGTACATGTATTAGCTGACTCCAAGGAAATGAAATCTGAAAAGCAGTAAGCCTGACAACACTACATTTAAGGTGGAAAGTCAGGGATCTAAGTAAAAGGGTGTTTTTCTTCACTCTGGACCTCAAATTAATTTGCCTAAGTACTCACTACTACATTGTTGAAGGAATATTTGTTTGTTTTAAATGGAAATTTATAAACCTTGCAACATGGACAGAAAGTAATCTTGAATGCATTGGAGGATCTAGAAATAAGAACGTAGATTTGTGCTATTTTCTATATTGATATTCTCATATCCCATAGACTCATGTTTCATCTGCCAACTGTAGCATTGCCCAATATGGTGGATTAGACCACAGTGGTACTCTTGGCAAACTTGGAATCCTTCATCTTCCCTAAAGGAGATTTCCATCTTGTTAAATCTTTGACTTTTTCAGTTCCATGTTCATGTTCAGCAGTGGCGTAGGAAAACTGTCAGAAATGTCTCTTTTTACTAAATCAAAAATAAATAAAAGCATGGCGTGGAAAAATAGCCCATCAACCTTAAAACCCCTCAGAGTGCCATCTGAGAGCAAGTCAGAGTTTTTTCTTTCTCACTTGTTCTCTTTCTGTGTTCTGATGATATAATCAATATTTCCTGTCCAAAAACGCAATATTCTCCAGTCTTAGAAACCCCTCAAGTCTTCATTTAATGTCAAAGAAAATCATGCTCCATGTGACAGATGTTTATTTTTCAGCTTCTGTATCTGAAGGCTTCATCAACTTTTAATGAGAAAAGAACTGCTGAATAATGTTATCAGCAGCAGAGACTATATATAGGTGACAATAGTCTTGAATAAGAAGATTTAAATATTAGAAGAAAATAGACTCTGCCACTAATAAATCCAGATAAATGTCTATTTGTATGTGAGGATCAAAAATAATTTCTCCTGCTTTCTGTTTTTAGAGCAGATAAAGATTTCTTGAAATAGAGATTTATTCCTTTGACAGACCTGCATTGAGTGCCTGATGTGTGCTGCGTACTGTTATAGGTTTGGGACAATGCAAAGAGGGACATGACAGACCCAGCCTTTGAGAAGGTCTAGGTCAAGAAGGGACACTGGTAATTTAGTTGTCAGGAAGTCCATTGGAAGCTGTGGTGGCCCCATGTAATTCTTCAGTTTCATATGCAGTAAGTTCCCTACATACAGACCTTCAAGTTTCATGCTTTCAAAGATGCAAACGTGTTCATATGTCCAATCATGTAAGTTAGTTCAGGTACCTGGCATGCATTGTCACATGTATGCATCCTTGTGCTTTTATGTGGTTTACAGGCTGGTAGTATATAGGGTACAATAGTACCATATCTTTTTTCAAGCCCACGATGTCCAGAAGCAAGTATAAAAGCAGCAATGATGTAGCTGGTACTCCTGGGCTTTTCAGGGTACTGCACTTTAAGATTAAAAATGTTTGCTTTATTTTTTGTGCTTGCTTATGTATTATTTGTGTGGAAAGTATTAGAAACTTTATTACAGTACAATATTATATAGCCAGTTGTATTAGTTGGGTACCTAGGCTAACTTCGTTGGACTTATGAACTAACTGGATTTGTGAATGTGCTCTCACAAGGGGACTGATTTGTGTTTGGGGAAATTTCAATATGCAGTCCTTGAAGAAAATGTAAAAACAACAACTCAAGTCATAGACATTTAAGATGGGAAAGTGCTTATAGATCATCTAGAGCAGTATTTACCAGAATTTCTTGATCCTACCCACTCCAGTGTTCTGGCCTGGAGAATTCCATGGTCACAAAGAGTTGGACACAAATGAGCGACTTTCACTTTCATTTACTTTCTTGATCCTTATTGGAAAAAAATTAGTTTTATCATGCACTTATCTGTACACAGCATATTTTTGTCCACAAGGGTACTTATATAGTTTAAAATACAGACGTGGGAGGGGGGTTCAGGATGTACATGAACACATGTACACCCATGGCTGATTCATGTCAGTGTATGGCAGGAACCACTACTATATTGTAAACTAATTAGCCTATAATTAAAATAAATGAATTAATTTTTAAAAATACAATATACAGATATTCTAATTAGTAATTATGAAGTTATATTTTCTTCTAACCTTCTGTGGGTTTCTTGTATACCCACATTTAAAGAACACTAATGCAGACCATCTTTTTTTAATTCATTGAAGAGAAAACAATGGACTAGGCAATGAATTTGAATTGCTCTAGTCATTCAGCTGGCACCGATTGCAGTACATTTTCTCTGACATAATTTGCAATGACACAATGAACCTTCATCTCATGTAAACATATGTTTGTACATACGTGTGTGTGTGTGTGTGTGTGTGTGTAACACTAATGCTCCCTGAGAGAGTCCAAAAGAGGGAATCACAGAGAACAGTGTAAATGGTGTTTTGTTAACCAAAAGGAATTAATTGTCCTCTCAAAACTGATCTCTCTAGAAAGAACTTACTTGCCAGCAGAATCATAATTCTTCCCAAAGAATTATGGACCTCCTCCTGCTGTTTCCTAAACTTCTTTGCTTGCCAGTAATTTGAATTTAACTGTGTACCTCTTTGTGGTTTCTCAAAAATCTCTTTTAGTTACTGTCATAAAGTATTGGTTCTAGTCCTTGCTCAAAATTGCAGAAATGAGTCCTTGCAGACAGCTCTTCAGGTATCTTGCCCACCACTGAAAGCTCACTATGCAAACTGAAAGGCAATTTTGAGCACACACATGAGTCAGAAACTCTTGTCATTATTTTCTCTAAGTCATTTCTTGATTTCTTTCAGAGCTCCTTATTTATTTTAGTTCTCAGATATTTTTGAGCATGATCCACTCCCCATGGACCTGGATGTATGTACTTAGTTCTATTTGTCATTGCCACGGGATCCCATAAATACAAGTTGAAACCAAGACTTTAGACATGCAACCCAGCAGTTGCATTAAGGACCACTTGTTTTTCAGAAAAGATGGAAACAGAATGATCAGATTTTACATCTGCTGGGAAAGACAATGAAGTAATGTTTTGCTAACAGAAGATTGTCATACTCAATGCTTCACAATTCTATTTTGTGAATACTAGCACTAATAAAACATAGAGAAATGCTTTCATACTTATGATAATTAGCTTGACCATTTTAAAAAAGTATTTATTTCTTTGGCTGTGTCAGGTCTTAGTTTTAGCATGGGGATCCTTTGTTGTGGAGCAAGGACTCCAGTTGTGGTGCACAGGCCTTGCTTTTCTGCAGCATGTGGGATCCTAGTTCATTGACCAGGAACTGTACTCATGTTCCCTGTACTGCAAGGCAAATTCTTAACCACTGGACTGACCACTAGGGAAGTCCCTACCTTGACCATTTTAAACATAGAACATATTAATTGTTTCTTCTAAATTTTGTATTTAGAGAAACTATGATGAATTAATTCAATGTGTATTTATTGCCTAACCTATAACAGAGTCAAGCCCAAAGTGTGCAAGTAAGCTGCCTGTTCATGTATAGGCCACACAGTCTCCTAGCTCCCTGCCCTCACATTGAATTCCCTACCTATGATCCTACACCCTCCCAAGTTTTCTTATTCAAGACCTAAATGCCTCTCATCCTTTAGGAAAACTTTCTTCATCTCTCTTCTACCTTCCCCAGCCCAAAAGAAGTCACTGCCTCCCAGAATTCCTATTTTATTATCACCTACTGCATTCTACCTGCTATTAGATGTTTCTGTGTACATGATGTCTCTGCTAGGAGACATAAAGCTACTTGAGATCTAGGATTGGGTTAATTCATTCTGGCATTTCCCAACAGATGGATAGCATTTGAATGGATGGATAGCAAGTACCCAAGCCACTTGTGGGCTTCGCTGGTATCTCAGTGGTATAGAATCTGCCCTCCAGTGTACGTGATGCAGGTTCCATCCCTGGGTCAGGAAGATCCCTGGAGAAGGAAATGGCTGCCCACTCCAGTATTCTTGCCTGGGAAATGCCATGGACATGGTATTGCAAAAGAGTCAGATACAACTTAGCAACTAAACAATGACAAGTTAACTTGAAGAAATCCAGTACCTTAACTGTAGTGCTACTGAGAATTGTCTAAGTTTGGATTACTAGACTAGAGATCTCTTCAAGAAAATTAGAGATACCGAGGGAACATTTCATGAAAGATGGGCTCAATAAACAACAGAAATGGTATGGGCCTAACAGAAGCAAAAGATATTAAGAAGAGGTGACAAGAATACATAGAGGAACTATACAAAAAGATCTTCACTACCCAGATAATCACGATGGTATGATCACTCACTTAGAACCAGACATTCTGGAATGCAAAGTCAAGTGGGTCTTAGGAAGCATCATTACTAACAAAGCTAGTGGAGGTGATGGAATTCCAGTTGAGCTATTTCAAATCCTAAAAGATGATGCTATGAAAGTGCTGCACTCAATATGCCAGCAAATTTGGAAAATTCAGCAGTGGCCACAGGACTGGAAAAGGTCAGTTTTCATTCCAATCCCAAAGAAAGGTAATGCCAAAGAATGCTCAAATTACTATACAGTCATCTCACACACTAGTAAAGTAATGGTTAAAATTCTCCAAGCCAGGCTTCAACAATACATGAACCATGAACTTCCAGATGTTCAAGGTGGATTTAGAAGTACATGAACTGGTTCCAGAAAGACATCTATTTCTGCTTTAGTGATTATGCCAAAGTCTCTGACTGTGTGAATCACTACAGACTGGAAGGTTCTTCAAGAGATGAGAATATCAGACCACCTGACTTGTCTTCTGAGAAATATGTATGTAGATCAAGAAGCAACAGTTAGTACTGGACATGGAACAACAGACTGGTTCCAACTAGGGAAAGGAGTACATCGAGGCTATATATTGTCATCCTGCTTATTTAACTTATATGCAGAGTACATCATGAGAAACACTGGGCTGGATGAAGCACAAGCTTAAATAAAGGTTGCTGGGAGAAATATCTATAACTTGAGATATGCAGACGACACCAACCTTATAGCAGAAATCCAAGAACTATAGAGCCTTTTGATGAAAGTGAAAGAGGAGAGTGAAAAAGTTAAAGCTCAACATTCAGAAAACTAAGATCATGGCTTCTGGTCCCATCACTTCATGGCAAATAGATGGGGAAACAGTGGAAACAGTGACAGACTATTATAATCACTGCAGATGGTGACTGCAACCATGAAATTTTAGACACTTACTCCTTGGAAGAAAAGTTATGACCAACCTAGACAGCATATTAAAGAGCAGAGAAATTACTTTGCCAACCAAGGTCTGTCTAGTCAAAGCTGTGGTTTTTCCAGTAGTCATGTATAGATGTGAGAGTTGGACTATAAAGAAAGCTGAGTGCCGAAGAATTGATGCACTTCTCCAACTGTGGTGTTGGAGAAGACTCTTGAGAGTCCCTTGAACTGCGAGGAAATCCAGCCAGTCCATTCTAAAGGAAATCAGTCCTGAATATTCATTGGAAGGACTGATGCTAAAGCTGAAACTCCAATACTTTGGCCACCTGATGTGAAGAACTGACTCATTAGAAAAGACCCTGATGCTGGGAAAGATTGAAGGTGAGAGGAGAAGGGGACAACAGAGGATGAGATGGTTGGATGGCATCACCAACTCAATGGACATGAGTTTGAGTAAATTCCGTGAGTTGGTGATGGACAAGCAGGCCTGGCGTGCTGCAGTCCATGGGGTTGCAGAGTCGGACATGAGTGAGCGACTGAACTGATCTGACTGGGTTACTAGGAGTGAGGAGTACCTTTCCACCTGCTTCTTGATGCAGGAGATAATGTGGAAGAGAAGGCAACAGACAGTGATTAAGGACATAAAATCTGTGAGATGTACTAGATGCTTTCTGTTTATTCCCCTAGCCACTGGCTGAATAGGAAATATTGTGGTTATACCTGGAATGTGTTTTTCTGAGTTATTTCTCCTTTTCATGTCATCTTCCTTTCACCTACTTCTAGTAATTAGAGCAAAACCTTATGATTATGTATTGGTATTTAGGTTACAAATCATTTAAAAATCCATCATGTCACTTTATACTCAGAAGAGACCTGTGAGACAGGTTGGACAGGTACTATCCAAATGTGAAAATAGTCCTGGATGGCTGAAGCCCTTGGCCAGCATCACCCACTGTATATGGGTCGATCAGAGAACAGCATTCTGGAGCGGATGGACATGTGAGGGTCTGAGAGGCATGGGCCACACTGTCACTTTATAACTCTTCATTTTACTAGCCAAATCTATTATTTTTAGAATGTTCTCTTTGGCTATATTTTTTCATTTCTCTTTGTTAAGTTTTTAATTCTCTATCTTTGGGTCCATTTTATGTCTTTTGTCTAGATTCTTGAGGTAAACGTTCCATTTTTTTTCAAATTTTTTTTTTCTAAATAGGATGCATATAAGACTATAATGTTTCCTCTGAATAACCCTTTGGTTTTATCCCATTGATTCTGGGGGGGAGGGGCGATGTACTTATATTTACATAAGCTAAAAATTCAATTTTGACTTCATCCTCAAATCCAATTTTGTTTAAGAATACAATTAAAAATCCCTAATGGATACATTTATGCAACTATGCTTTTTGCTCATTTCCAATTTTATAGCATTGCGGTCAATGGGTATGCTTTGTTCATTTTTATTTTTTTTTTGAGTGGTAAAGAATTTATTGAGCTATTTGATAGTAAAATATATCATCAGTTTTATTCCATGTGAGTAATTTATTTTACATCCCAGTGTTGCTGAGAAATTATGATCTCTTAAATGTTCTTAATGGACAGTTGTTCCATGAAGCTAAAATTACTTCATAGAATCTTGTTAATACTATTAATATAAAGTCACAGAAAGAAAAATGGGGAATAAGATGCAAAAATATAATTTAAAAACATGTTTTTATAGCTAGCAAAAGTCATTTACAAACTTTGCAAATGAAAAAAAAAGGCAATTAAAAAACATATTTCTTCTTTGGAGTGACCTTCTAATTATTCCAAGGTGCTAAAAGGGCAATGTTAGGCACAAGTCTCTCTTTTAAGGACCGTACACATTCCAGGCCAAAGCATAGCAAAGGAGGGTTGATTCTAATACCAAAGTGTTGGTCAGCAGAGATTTGTCTCAAAGTGGGATGATAAAAGACCAGTAGCGTGGAGAGCTGATTTATACAATGAATGGTCACATAAATGCAGAATCTTGGGCTTCGAGATTCTGAATCTTCACTCCAAACCTAGGAGAGTAGAGTCTGTATTTAACAAGGTTCCCAGATAATCTGAATGTTCATTAATAGTCCAGTGACATTAGGGTAAAGTTCCGAAACTTCTCTTGCCTAATGCAGACTCTTGGACCACAGTTGACCCCACAGCCAGGTGGGGTCAAGTGGCTTCTGATGTGCTAGGTGGCAAGCAGGATAAGCTGGGAATTAAGCTTATCTGGGAGTGACAAGCAACACAGAGGGGTGAGGAGCAGAGGTAAGAGGAAAGAAAGGAAGCGGGTTCCTCTGAAGTGAGCTGTGTATGTCACTTGGACACAGCTGCTGGGGTTTGCCCTTTTCAGAGCTCTCTGACCTGAAAGTTTGTGTTCTAGAGATTTAGAAACATTTTCTACACAGAGGAAACATCCTGAGTTCATCTTTAAACTTCATAGCTTACTTGAAAAAAATTTAGGTTTTTATGATTTGAAGGTATGCTAGTGATATGTTTTAAAATTTTATTTTAGAGTAACTGTCTGTCTAAATTTGAAAGAATATTTGAAAGTCTCTAAGTTTATCTTGTCTTTACTTTTTGAGAAAGTCAGGCTGCCTGTATTCAAAGTATCTAAGTATTTCCTTTAGAACCAGTATTATTGTCTTGACCTGAACTTAAAAACAAACAAAAAAATTAATTGAGATATTAATCCTACTGAATTAATAAAATAGTATATAAGAAAATGACAGATACACAGAACTGTAGGATATCCAAATTCCTACAACACTTTATATAAAAAATTATTTCTATAACAGCTCTGGCAGATGATCATTCAGCTCACACATTTCAAATGATAGGGAACTTGTCACACTTCAAGGCAGTCACTCCATTGTAGGACAGTTCTCATATTTTGAAAAATCATGTGATGGAGAATCAGAAAACATATGTCCAAGTTAACTTAATCCTATCCCCAAACCACTTGCTCCAATCTAGGGGCTCAAACTAGAAAAAAAATTCCAATCACAGGTCAGATTGAAATAAGCCTGAGCCCAGTCCCCAAGGACTTGGCACAGGATCTCATGTGCCGCTGGCATCTCCCACGGTCCCAGCTATAATAAGAGAATAGAGGCTGTGAATCTTATTTCCAGATGACACACCTTCAGAGAACCGTCCAATAGAAGGAACCTTTAGAATAGAAGGAACCCATGAGAGAGTCCAGGTCAGGGTTCAGTCAGGAAAAGAGGAATCAGCTGGCCATTAACAGAGTTTAATGTAGGAAATTGGATACACAGAAGATAGAGAGCTGCAAAAGTAAAAAGGGGGGTCACTGAAGCAACGCACAGGTAGTCACTGCAGGAAGCAAGTATAACGCCTCAGACAGGAGGAGCGAAGAATCTAGAAACTCCTAAGAAAGTGTCATGGAGCTGGGACCCAGCCCTTGGAGGACCCTGCCTGGCTGTTGCTCCTCCTTCCTCTTGGCTAGGGGCGAGTCCCAGGAGGCTGGTCTGGAAGTGAAGGGAACAAAAAAATGAGAATATCCAGCCAGCTCAGATATATAATCTTCATCATCAGATCTCTATTTCCCTGGGGCATCAGAAATTATATTTTTAGATTGCTTAATATTACCTTAAAATATTCACAGATGGTCTAAATACAGGCAGAAAAGTACAGGGGCTCTGTGAAAATTTGAATCTCAGCCCTGCCACTTTCAAGGTGATCTTGAGTAAATCACTTTGGTTGCTTGTTACCTGGTGATAAGAATGTTCATTTAGTTATTCAGCAAATATATGAAGTACCTACCATGTGCCCGCCGTTGCTCTAATGGTTGGGGACCAGTGAATCACTCTGCACTCAATGAGCTTTCCATTGCCATGCAGGAAGGCAGGAAATAAACCAAGAAATATATAAAATGTTAGGTGGCAGTAAATAATATTTTAAAAAATAGATAAAAGTAGGCAAGTAGAGAATGACAAGCGGGATATTTTTACAGAGTGCACAGCAAAGAACTGTCCAATGATGTAACATCTTAAGGAAAGGAGGGAGGCATGTCGAGGTCTGGAGAAGGACTTTTCAAAGAGCAGGAATTAGACGTGCCAGGGTCCTGCAATGGAGCCTGCTTAGCAAATTCAGTGGGTTGAAGACAGACTGTGGCAGAGGCAGCAAGGGAGACAGGGGGCCATGTAGGAAGCTGTTGCTGTCATCTAGGTAAAAAATGATGGTGGCTTGGTAGCGGGTGTTAGGTGGAGATGTTGAGAAGTGATTGCATTATGGGTAACTTTTGAAGGCCAAGTCAACAACATTGCTGATATACAGAGAGAGGAGAAGTAAAGGGTGTTCTCAGCATCTGGGCAGCAGAAAGAATGAAGATGTTACTGAGAAGGGAAAGAGAGATGGAAGAGGTGGTAAATCATGAGAAGTCTGTTATGAAATAATAAATCAATGAAATAAATAAGATGATAAAACTAGTGTGTTCCTTGCTTACAGTAAGGTTTGGCCAATCTTCGCCCCCTTATCGTTTATTCTTTGTTACCTGTTTATGTTTTCAGAATGCATTTGTGAACTAACCACACACCCCTCCCTTTTTACTCACTACTTCTCTGTAGATCAATATACAGTCAAAACATTTCCATGACAGGCAGAGGTCAGCTAAACCTCACGCAGAAAAACCTCCGACAGACTGCAGAATCAGCAGAGATAGATATATTTCATTTTCAAATAAAGAGAGAAAAATATCTGATGCCAAAACAACATGCATGGCAATCCTCCTAGTTCCTCAAAGTCCTTGAAGTACTTCAGTACCTAAAAGTTTCTCTGGCACTGCTTGTTTTTTAATAGAAATTCTGTGAAGAGTGAAATGTAATATTTCATAGGCATTTTTCTTTGAATTTCTGAAGAGAGACTAGAAAACTGAAATTACCCCCCAAAAAATCTATATAAATGCTTACTGCATATAAATCTCTTGGCAAAATTTCCTAGTTGTTTTTATTCTTTTTGTCTAAAATTTTGAAGCATAATATTAAAAGGAAATAAGTGATGCAAATGTGTTAGACAAATATGTCTCAGCAGTATTTTATCAAAAGCCAACGCCCCCAATAACAAACATATAAATAGAAGCATACGGTTAACATACAAAAAATATGCTTGGTTCTTTAAAATTCTTTACTACAAATTCATTTGAAATGTCAGTATTCAGTTCACATATCTCTATACTCTTAAGAATCATCAGCATTTAATTTATGAGTGTTTTTAGTGGGAAAGATTCTGCTGTTTAAAATTCAGTTCAATCCCCTTGGTTTGAGTTGAGGAATACTTACATCTTGTGTTTTTCCCAAAGCCCTCCAATAGAGCCCTCCCAATTTCCCATAATTAATCAAATCTTTAATCCAAGGTAGGATGCAGCCCCCACCCACCTTCCCCACGCCAGCTTAGGGGCAATAACAGAGCCCAGGGACAAATAACACATTTGTCCATGGTTGCTGCTCCTCTGTTCCCCAGGAACAGTGTATGTATGCCTTCTAGACTATGTGTGGCTTCATGTAGCATTCGAAGCAGGGTATAATGATGGCTTATGAAATGAATCCTACAACCACCCAAAAAGCAGCTTAGGGCCCACTGTGGGCAGGAAGCACACAAGAACAGACCAGCTTGCCTCAAGGATTGTGTGCCTTGAATGTGTTCATGAAATTACTCAGCAGTGGAAGGACAAAGCTCCCAGCTTTGCCAAGGAGACACAGAGGCAAACAAGGACCTCTTTCTGTGCTTGGCAAGGAGGAGCATTGGCAGAGGCAACTGAACCCTTGTAGACATCTTAGGTTTATGACTCATGGTTGTTAATACTGAATTGCGGTATGATAGGAACTTCTCAGGCTCCTCAAGGTACACAGTGGAAAGCAAAGTTCTCAGCAAACATGCCAGCATTTAAAATGCAGCAAAGCAGTTGGCACTGGCTCTGAGAGGCCTGGAACTGACTACACAGTCTTTTGTTCATGGGTTTCCAAGTATAACTTTCCTAACTCATGACCAGAAAATAATTTATCCCCAGGAAGAATCTACTTATTAATACTTTTTTTTGGTAAGCTTTAATCCTGTAAGTCCCATGTTTAAAGCAGGAGCAAGGTTTACCCAGGTTTCATCATTGTAATTATTAGCAATTTTAACTCTCCTGACACCAAGTCCATTTTGTAACTGGGATAGCCCTGCCCTTTGACTTAGATGGGAAAGAAAACTGGTTTTGACTGGTATGTTTTTAAATTTTAGGGATAGTTGCTGTTCTCTTCTGTGGAGTCACGCAAGCACATTATACCTACAACAACCTGTCATCGGATTCCAAAATGAGGACTAAACAGGTAAAAGAAGAAACTCACTACAGGCTTTGTCTCTTTTCTCAGTGTAATGATTACGGAGCAATTCTGGCAGTGCACTCGGAAAGAATTTCATTAGCAAAGGAAGAAAGTAAGCTTAAGGCTTCATTATAGGTTGGATATTTATAGATTTTTTTTTTCTTCCTTCAGGATAACTATTAACAATTCTCTTGGTAAGCAAAAATATAATAGTCTTTCCCTCCTGAGAAATGTGGAACATAGACTGTCAGTCTTGAAGATGAAAGGCCCACAGTCAGTAATAATTCACAGTCACTTACATCTAAAAGCATTGTAAAGCATGTGAGATTGAGTAGTTATAGAGAGAGAAGGAAATGAAGAAGAAGAAAGACAGGAATGTTTGGTCTTTAATTGGGTGCTTTTGCTTCCAAGTAAACTCAACTGCCAGTTGTCTCACAAGCAGAATGTATCTCCCATATGCCAGGAACACATCTGTTTTAATATTTGCACATAAACACTCAAAAATTCCTTCTACCAACATTTGCTGCATAACCACTCTGTGCCAAGCACCGTGCTAAGTACTAGGAATAAAAGGGCAGATAATACACGACCCTGCCTAAAGTGGTTCATTTTCAAGTCTGTTGAGGAGGATCAAGATGTGCAATGAGCAGTTAAAGATCCACAGTGTGGTAAGTACTATGATAGAAATATCTGTAAAGGTTGTTTGAGGAAAATTCAATAGGGCCTCCTCCCGTGGTTAGGAATAGAACAGTGAGGAGAAAGTTTCCAGAGATGATAAGCCTGATCTGGAGCTTGCAATGGTGAGGGATGAGAGGGTAGTAAGAAGGACATTTGAGGCCAAGGTTGTGTTAATATCACGGACAAAAGTTCTGAAACAGTTGACTGAGCACTTTAAATAGTTCTAAGTGCCTGGTGAATGGGGAAGGGCTGAAGTTATAGTGGAATATGGTGCGATAGAGACCACAGACAGAGCCAGAGACCAGCTTATGGAAGGACTTTCATACCTTATGAAGAAGTTTAGATTTTATCCTAAAGGTAATGAGGAGTGACTTAAACAACAGAAATTTATTCTTACATCCCAGGTGGTGCTGGTGGTAAAGAACCCACCGTCCAGTGCAGGAGACATAAGAGACACGGGTTCCATCCCTGGGTGGGGAGGCTCCCTTGGAGGAGGGCATGGCAACCCACTCCAGTATTCTTGCCTGGAGAATCCCATGGACAGAGGAGCCAGGCAATCTATGGTCCATAGAGTCACAAAGAGTCAGACACGACTGAAGTGAGTTAGCACACAGCACCTGGCTCCGGAGGCTAGAAGTATGAGATGAAAGTGTATGCAGGATTAGTTCCTTCTAATGTTTGTGAGGAAGAATCTGTTCTATTCCTCAATTTTGACCTTCTGGTGATTTTCTGACAAACTTTAGTGTTCTTTGGCTTGTAGATACATCATCCTAATCTCTGCCTTCATGTTCACATGACATTCTCCCTAGGAGCATGTCTGTCTCTAAATTCCCCATTTTTTATAAGGATACCAGTCATATCAGGGACCCACCCTACTCCAGCATTATCTCATCTTGGCTTAACCAATTGCATTTTTTAATGACCCTATTTCCAGAATCAGATTTGGAGGTACTGGGTGTTAGGAATTCAACATGTGAATTTGGGAAAACATCACTAACAGAAGTCATTGATGTATCTTAGGCAGAGTAGTTTTAAGATAATTGAAGTTCCATTTTAGAAATATCACTGTGACAGGCAGGAAGAGTGTGGATCAAGTGACACTTGTATCAGCTAGCTTTTGCTGTGTAACAAGCATCCCAGTGACATTCAGCAATACACATTTATTCATCTTACATTTACAGGGTTCAGCTCTTTTCACGTGGGTTAATCTGGTTGGCTCTACTTGTCTTAACTGGGTGGATTCATTGAGTTTGGTGGGGCTCAATTCTAGAGTAGGCTTGGCTGGTGCACCATAGCCAGTCATACATGTCTGTCATTCTCCTGGCAGAAGAACAAACCCCAGTGTATAAGACCATTTCAAGCCTTTACTTGCATCACATTTCCTAAATATCCTATAGACAAAGGAAATCATATAGCTGAGCCCAGGGTCAAAAGGCTGAGCAGGTCATTAGCCCACAGTGGAGAGCACTGTAAAGTTACATGACAAGGATCATAGATATAGAAAATGTATAGAATTGGACCAAATGATTGCAATCTGTCCCCAAATGCAAATGGAGGTAAAGAGGTTCCCATACCAGGTCTAATGATGCTGAGAACATCTGATATGATATTGGGGCAGTGAGAGTGGAAAAAGCCAAAAAGACATCTCAGCAAATGTATAATTGGCTGGGAATTCCCAAACAGTTTTCAAAGACGTACCTTCAAGTTCTATAAAATGGCTATTGTTTTCATTCTCTTTGTCATGCCCCAAGCTCAGCTGGACCTGAACCCAGCTCCCATCCACCCAGGGACTCTACAAGGTCACCCTTACCTCTCTGCTCATCAGAAGACTCAGAAGATACAATTGCAGAAATTTTAAAGACCCCCAATTTTTAAAATTGAACACAAAAGTTATACCAATACCTAGAAATGTCTAATATATAGCCTTCCATCTAGGATCCTTTTAATTATGGAGACAACTAGCATTCTCTAGAGTTTAAAGGGCAATCTCTTGAGCTGGTTTTTCCTGACCTCATATGGTTCTCTGAACATTTGTATTCTGGGCAACTGAACTCTGTTTAGGGACTTGCACTTTTAAGTCACAATATCTAGACTGCTCAGCAGAACTTCAAAGATAACTCATCTCATGGCGAGTCAGCAGCCCAGCACCTAGGTGAGACAAAGCCAAAATCAGTGCCCCACAGCCTTCTGTTCTCCTCTGAGTGGCTTGACAAGCACTCCCTGATGGGCTGCCAGCATCCATTATTATAGCAGTTTCCTTTAGGGAAGGAGATTTTTGAAAGTTCATTCTTCATCCAGATAGTTCCATCCCTCCATCTTTGTTCCCCCCATCACCGTCTTTCCTAGATGGCTGGTTCATTGTAGGAACTTAATGAATGCTAATTCCCTTCCCCTCCCTTCTCGTACCTTTCTCACTTCTTTTATTCCAGGAATTCTCACTTTCTATTTATTTTTTCTCTCAATATATGCATATATAGCATGTGTGCATATTCATACATGAATATATATGCATGCATTTACACACATATCCCCCAATCACGTACATAGAGTCTAGGGTCACCATTTTTTAAAAAATGAGATTGAGCCCTTTAATTAACTTCACAGATCAGAAGTTCTTGGCCACATCTGCTACACTAGCCACCAATGTAGCAAGCAAAGTTTAAACTCCATGTGGGAAACCAATTACAAATTGTAAAGAAAAGCTGAAGCAGATATTATAGAGGTAGCCACTGTTTCCTTTCTGAAAGGGGCAAAGGTTTAGAAGGTATTAAATGACATGGTTACAGAATACATTATCTTCGTCTGCATCTCCCTGAGTTGTGTTTATTATCAGTGGGTAAAGTGGCCCCTTTGCCTCCATCCCCAGGACTGTTTAATGGGAGTGAAGGAAGTCAATTAATGAGTCTAGGGGAAACCTCTGAAAATCAACTTTGTGTTATAAAATCCTTAGGTAATCTAATTTACAAAGGAATTTTATTCATGGACTGTGCCTATCCCAGCTAATCAAACAGCTATAACTGGAGACAAAGACTTTTGAGAATTAATATATCCTTTATAACTTCAAGAATTAGAGTGCCTTTTTAAAAATGCAGTTTTACATTAAAATATGTTTTGTACTTGATAATGACCATCTAGATTCCAGTGAATTGCTTTTCACTCCAGTCCATGAACATGTAACATTCCTGTGTGTTTAGGCATAAAGCAGCTTAATAGGGACACTCTGGTGCTGCTGCTCACCATGAGGATTTTTCATAGCAAAGCATTTGGGGAAAGAATATATGAACACTGGTGGCAATCAGTTTTCCTGGACTGATTGGTTTGCTTATTTTAGGGTGTGCACATCTAGCCCTAAAAACAGACACATACTGACTCTTGACCTAGAAACTGAGAACCTTCAGAGATATTTGATATAGACATCAGCACGTAGCACTCTGTAAGCTGAGAGATTTCACCCTGAACCATCCAGAAAACTGCCAACACATCCCCTGATCCCACTCACACAAGTCTCAGCCTGCCTCCCAACCTCTTCCTCCCTGATACCCTCACCCACTAGCCAGGCCTGGGGGCCGGTAATTTGGGCCAGACTCCAGGGTGTTTCCATCAGCTGTCTCTTCCTTGCTTGAGGCTTACTTGCAAAACCATGTACTTTTTTTTTTTTTTTCAGATTAAAGGGTGTCCTTTAATTTTCCCTCCAACTTCCTATAAGGTTTTGGAGTTTTTCAAAATTTGTTTTTCAAGTATAATTGATTTACAGTGTTGTGTTAATTTCTGCTATACATCAAAGTAATTCAGTTATACATACATATACATTCTTTTTCATATTCTTTTCCACTCTGGTTTGTCTCAAGTCTACCATCCCTTTAAACTAGAAATTCTCCTTCCCTTCCTGCAGTTTTCACCTAAAAATGTTATGCCCGCAGTCCGAGTCCCCAAAACTGAGAGAACAAGACACCCATGGCAATGCAAAAAGCAAAAAGGGAGTTTATTTCTAGCTCGAGCCAGGGCCCAGTCCCATCCAACACAGTGGAGTGGAGCTGGAGCCCCGAGCCCTGAATTGCAGCAGTATTTATAGGTTTAGAACAAAGACAGGGAGTTGGCAGGGGCGGATTGGTTGCAAGGGTTTTTTTATTTACTGATTGGCTAAATTTGCGTGTGTGGGCCTGCTTAGGGGATTTTCATCCTCATCCTGATTGGCTCAAACCAGGCTACGGGGAGTATGCTGGCTGGGTCCTCACGTCACTGGTGGGGTGACTTCAGTTCCGCTTGGGCTGACTCAGCTGTTTCTGGGATACTAGCTCTGGCCCTTTTTTTTTTTTTGCCTTTTTTGGTCATGGCTCCTATCAGGCCTCAACATTCCCCCCGTCCTTTGACCGTGGAGAGGAATCTTCCTCTCCATTTTGAGACACTGCCTGGTACTGTTGTCTCAGTACCAGCACCTGAACTGCACTGATACGTTCTCTTATGAAAGTTAATAGTCTGTTTAGAATACATGGGCCGAAAATAAGAATGAGCAGGAGTATAATGAGTGGCCCAAGCAGGGTGGAAATTAATGTTGTTGGCCAAGGGGACTGATGGAACCATGACTCAAACTATCCCTGTTGGGCCTCCCGCTCTCTCTTATGCTGTGCTAGTCCCTCTCTCACTTTAGCCATGGATTCTCTTATCACTCTGGTGTGGTCTGCATAAAAACAGCATTCCTTTCCTAAGGCTGCACATATCCCTCCTTGGTGTAGGAAAATCAAATCAAGGCCTCTTCTATTTTGCAGAACTACTTCTGACAAGGAAGTTAGAGACTTTTCAAGGTGGCTAATAGACTCTTCTATACGGGTTATGTCTTCATCTATTGCGGCCCTCGGGGAAGTTAACCCTTGATTTTGCATAGTTAGAGACGCTATTCCTGTCCCGGCTCCAGCAATCCCCAGACTGAACAAGGCTGCTATGGTGACGGCAGTAATTGGTTCTCTCTTACTTCTAGGTATCTCTCCTGGCTGCAGTTTCTGGTCCCAATACGTGTACATAACTTCTTCAGGGTGATATAGTATTTTTGGTATCACAGCAACCAGGACACAAAATTCTCTACTCTGATTAAAAACTGCCGCATGTAAACATGGAGTCAATCTAGCGTGGGAACAGACCCATTAACCCCCTGCCTCAGGCAGAATCCATGTTGTCTCATTTAGTCCTGTAAGAGTAGCAGTTTGGGCACACAAAATAGTCTCTTCAGGTGGAGCAGCACCAAGGCAGAGTCCCTTTCCCCATACCTCTGTCATAGTGAGACCCACCTTAACGTTTTTCCCAGTTGCACTGAAGCGGGTTTGGGCTGGTGGACAGGTTGTAAGATACATTTAACCCTATTGCTTCGTAGAAGGAGGGTCAAGGGTATAGCAGAGCCAACAGGATCGGGTTGCATTAGGGTCAGAGTGGTTTAAGGTTGTAAAAGCTGCCTTAACCAAGTCCCATAACAGGTCTGGTCTTTGGACATCAGGGACCAATGTGGAGGGACTGGTGATCTTTGCTTCATTTAACAGTCTTTGGTGGGGGCTGGGGAGTATAGGACTTGTCGTCATTGCCCCCTGTGTTGGATTTGTCCTTATCCCTTTCTTGACTTGATTGGGTCCCACACTCTGAGTCAAGACAGGATGTATGGACTGGATAACAATAATGATTCCTCCGAAATAAGGACCTGTCCATTGTGCTCCTGTCATTAGTCCCCATACTAGGCCAGAAATCCAGGCCTTTTCCCTTTTGGCAGTTTCTTGATTGAACCTTATTTTTACCTGTGCCTGGAAGCTGTCGTTAACCAGCATATGGTCCCAGTTAGACTCTTTGTCATACACAAATGAAAAGTTAAGCAAGTCCCGATTTCCCACGTCCCAACGCCAACTTCCATCATTAGAAGTGGCACAACTCCAGGATTGACAAAAGTAATGTTGATATCCCCCACAAGTTTTCCAATTGGTCCTCTGTTGACCGGGGCATGCCCAAAATCCATAGTGCCGGAGAAGGCTGGCCGCCCCGGGTACCCCCATCATAGACTTGAGATCAAAGTAGAGGTCCGGCCACCAGGTATATGGGGGGTGAATTCCAGTGGTCGAGTTAAGCACCTCGCAGGTTAGTCCGTTCTGAAGCGTCCAGGTGATTTTGGCGGGTTGATGTGGGTTGACATTGGCCACCCCGAGGCTGGGGAGGGCGGCCATCAGCGAGAGAATCAGAGGCAGGGTGATCCGTCTGGGACCTGCTGGCGGAGGAGCTTCATTTTTAAGGGGTTGGAGGGATGCGGCGTTGCCTTCCATTTTCTTTGGGCCCTCTCCTGTTCTTCCGGAGTGGCCTGTCACACGTGGTTGCAATGCACCCAGGGTCCAATTCCGTCTACCTTGAGGGCAGTAGAGATGGTAAGAAGAACAACGTAAGGGCCCTTCCATCTTGGTTCTAGGGTCTTTGACTGATGCCTTTTAACCCAAACCCAATCTCCCGGGCCTATATTATGGGATGGGATTGTTCCTTCGTCTTGGCCTTCATGAATTTTCCGTATCAGTGACCAGATGTTTTTATGCACCTTACTCAAACCTAGCATCTCCTGTTGGAAGGCACGGAGCAAGAGAGGTGGTTTAGTTTTTCCCTCGAACGCTGGGCAAATGGGGGGTGGACCTCCATGTCCAATTTCAAAGGGAGTTAGTCCTAGTTTATAGGGGGTATTGCGTGCCCAAAAAAGCATGAAGGGAAGGAGGGTCACCCAGTTCCCGCCAGTCTCTATTGCCAATTTTGTTAAAGTCTCTTTTAGGGTCCGATTCATTCTTTCTACCTATCCTGAGCTCTGGGGACTGTATTCACAATGTAACTTCCATTTGGTCCCCAGGGCTGAGGCCAGTCCCTGCACAATTTTACTCACAAATGCAGGTCCGTTATCAGAGCCAATAGATGCCGGCAGCCCAAACCTAGATAATCTCTTCTAGGAGTTTCTTAGCCACCATTACCACTGTCTCCTTCTCAGTGGGGTAAGCTTCTACCCACCCGGAAAAAGTATCAACCAAAACTAGCAAATAACGATACCCATACTTGCCTGGTCTTACCTCAGTGAAATCTATCTCCCAATGATGTCCTGGCCTTTCCCCCCAATATCTTACACCTGTGTGCTGACCCTTTCCCGGTTTCATCATCTGACAGGCCTTGCAGGTGCGGACTATATCCTATATGGTTTTCTTCTGTTGGGGAAACCGCAGCTGCGCTGTTTGTAGGAGTGTCAAAGTCTTTTTCTCTCCCAAATGGGTGGTTTGATGTAAATGGGTACAGAGATGTCTGCCCAGGTCAGCAGGGAGCAACAGGTTGTCATCTTGGTCCCGGTACCAACCATCCTCATCCACAGGACGGTTGGTATTATCTTGCATCCAGCTTAAATCAGAGGGGAAATACATGGGGCTTGGGGGAAGTGTGCCCATCCCCGGCAGTGGCGATCCTACAGTTAGCACATGAGCTATACCTTACGGGCTGCTGCATCGGCGGCGCAGTTGCCCTGGGCCCTGGCATCCTCTCCTTTCTGGTGTCCTGGGACATGCACTATGGATACCACCCGGGGCAAGTGGACTGCCGCCAAGAGTCTGCGAATCTCAGGTAAGTTCTTGAGCTTTTTTCCCTCTGCCATCAAGAGCCCCCGTTCCTTACATATAGGGCCTTGAATGTGCACAGTGCCGAATGCATATTGGCTGTCAGTGTAAATGGTGACTCTTCTTCCTTTTCCCCCTCTAGTGCTTGTATCATAGGTATCAGTTCTGCTTTTTGGGCGGAGGTTCCAGGAGGTAAAGCCTCAGCCCAGATGACCCTCCCAGTATCATCTGCTATGGCTGCCCCCACTTTTCTCTGTCCATCCTTTATATAACTGCTCCCATCCGTGAACCATATCAGCTCACTGGTTTTTAATGGCAAGTCGCTGAGGTCTTTTCGGAGGGCGGTTACCTTGGCTAACACTTCAACACAGTCATGGAGGGGCCCATCTTCCTCCGGGATGGGCAGCAGAGTAGCAGGGTTTAGAAAACAAGGTGTCTGAAAGGATATCCAGGGAGCATCCAGCAGCAGGGCCTGGTAGTGAGTTAAGCGAGCGTTAGAAATCCACTTACTGGTGGTTGTTTGAGGATCCCCTCTATGGCATGAGGAGTATAGACCAGGAGGCTCTGTCTATAAGTCAGCTTGTCAGCATCATGGACAAGGAGAGCAGCGGCCGCAATGATGCGGAGACAGGGTGGCCATCCCGCAGCCACTGGGTCCAGTCGTTTAGAGAGATATGCCACAGGTCGCCTCAAAGGTCCCCATTGTTGCATCAGGACTCCCTTTCCCACTCCCTGCTTTTCATCCACAAACAGTTTGAAACAGCTTAGCCGGGTCCGGGAGAGCAAGGGCTGGGCTTCTAGTAATGCCTGTTGAAGTTCCTGAAATGCCCCCTCATTGGCTCAGTCCAAGTCCAATCCTTGTTTTCTCTGCTTCCTTCATATAGAGGCCTGGCCTTTTCAGCAAACCGCACAATCCATAACCTGCAGTACCCAACAGTCCCTAAAAACTCTCTCACCTGTCGGGGAGTTGTTGGTTCAGGGATCCAAAGAATAGTCTCTTTCATAGCCTGAGTCAACCACCTTTTCCCCTGTTTTATTTTATATCCCAAATAAATGACTTCCTGTCTAGCAATTTGGGCCTTCTTCGCACTTTCCCGGTACCCCAATGTCCCCAAAGTCTGGAAGAGATCACCTGTGGCCTTTAGGCATACCTCTTCATTAGTAGCGGCCAGCATGAGGTCGTCTACGTATTGCAACAGAACAACATTGGGGTGGCTGGTTCGGTACTCACAGAGATCTTCGCCCAGAGCCTCATTGAACAACGTCGGTGAGTTTTTGAATCCCTGTGGAAAGCGAGTCCAGGTCAGCTGCCCCACAGTTTGGCCGTCCTCATCAGTCCATTCAAATGTGAAGATTTCCTGACTCTGGGGGGCAGAGGCACACTGAAAAAAGCATCTTTCAAATCCTCAGGAGGGTATATGGGTTAGGGGCAGTGGGATGAATGTCACTCACCCGTCTGTTGACTTCACGAAGATCTTCCCCCAGGCTTTTTCACCGCAACAGGGGAGTATTCCAGAGGGACCAGCACTTCTTGAAAATTCCTGCCTTCAGGAGGCACTGTATGTGTGGCGTGATTCCTTGCCGGGCCTCCTGACTCATGGGGTACTGTTTCACCCTCACAGAAGTAGCATTTGCTTTTAAGTCAACAATGATGGGAGGTCTTTGTTTAGCCAGTCCTACTCCTGCTGTCTCTGCCCAGGCCAGAGGGTATTTTTGAATCCACTGTTGCATAGTGGGATCCATTGCTGCAGGGGGCTTTGGTGAATAGAGTCTGTATTCATCTCTCAGTGCCAGGGATAAAACATGAATTGGTTGTCCAAGCCCGTCTGTGACTGATATCCCCCCAGAGTCAAAGTGGATTTGCGCATTGACTTTGGACTACAGGTCTCTTCCTAATAAAGGGGCCAGGCATTCTGGAATCACCAGAAATGAGTGGGACACCCGTTGGGCTCCCAGGTCCACTTTTCGTTTAGTTGTCCAATAATATCTTTTTGTCCTGGTGGCTCCCTGGACCAGGCTAGTCTTTCTGGACATCGGCCCAAATTTTTGATTAAGAACTGACTATTGGGCTCCCGTATCCACCATGAAGCCGACCGGTTTCCCCTCCACATTGATAGTTACCCAGGACTCGGGGAGGGGTGCCAGGCCCTGACGCCCCTAGTTGCTATCTTCTCCTGCATATAAGATGCGAGTCCCGGAGGGAGATTCTTCCTTTCTGGTAGTCTTTCTCCTCAGGTCCCTTTTGGGACACTCATTTTTCCAGTGTCCCTGCTCTTTGCAGTAGGCGCATTGGCCTCTCTTTAGGGCCTGTCTGGCTGTTTTCTCTCTTCCTCCTGACCGGGTGTCTCTAGTTCTCTGGGAATTGGGCCCCGTTCTCGTCCCCGCAAAAAGGATTTGAGCCAGTTCTTTCTGATTCCTCTGGTTCTCCTCAGCTCTATATTTCCTTTCTTCCCGTCTGATCTTTTCTTCATATTTCCTTTCCTCTCATCTAATTCGTTCCTCCCTTTCCTCAGGGGTCTCTCTGTTATTGAACACTTTCTCAGCTGCCTTTACAAGATCCTGTATTGTTTGTTCTCCCAGCCTCTCTATCTTCTGTAACTTTCTCCTAATATCCGGAGCTGCCTAATTAACAAAGGCCAGCAAGACGGCTGCACGTGACACATCAGCCTGAGGGTCCATGGGCGTATATTGCCTGAAAGCTTCCATTAACCTCTCTAAAAAGGCTGCTGGGCTCTCATTCGGCTCCTGCCTTACTTGATTCACCTTAGCCAAATTAGTTGGTCTCCTGGCGGCTGCTCGGAGGCCAGCCATCAGAGTCTGGCGGTATATTTGGAGACGTTCCCTACCTTCAGCGCGTTCGAAATCCCAGTTCAGCCACAACAAAGGGAACCCTTCTTCGACCAGGTGGGGCTGCATGGTGGGCCTCCCATCCACTCCTGAAACATGTTTTCGTGCCTCTAACAAGATTCGTTCCCACTCCTCCGTGGTAAAAAGCACCTGCAACAGCTGCTGACAGTCATCCCAAGTAGGGTTGTGAGTAAACAGGATAGAATCCAAGAGATCAATAAGGCCTTGGGGTTTTGAGCTTTCCAGTTATATAAGTCACTTGTGGAGAAGGGCCAATATTGGTAGATCCGTTCCCCATCAGGATTTGCTGGCCCAACGCAAATAGGAAGCGCCGCGAACGGTGGATGAAGGGGCCTCTTGGCTCCCGCAGTCGGATGAGTTTCCGCCCCCTCTGGTCCTTCTGCGAGTTCCCTGGGCTGGCCCCGACTCCTGCTGTGGAGCCGAGGGTTCTGAATCCCCCCTTTGTTCTCTGGATGACACCCGAGGTACCTGGGGGGGCAAGGGTGGCGGGATATATGGGAGAGGCGAGATTTCAGTGTCTAAATCAATCAGGCTAGGGTAGAGAAAAGATTCTTGGAGTAGCGGTTTCTTCCGGCTCTCCTGTGCTTCCTGGTCCTCTTCCTTGGGGGCCTCCATGACCAGGACCTGTGGAACAGAAGCACTGAGGGGATTGCAAATAAAGGGTTTCAGCCAAGCTGGAGGGTCTCCTACTAGATTTTGCCAGACCAGGATGTGAGGGGCTTGGTCTGGATGGCCCCAAGGATCAGGAGCCATTATTTTTTCTTTAACAGCCTGGATGACCAGCAGGCCGAAAGTTCCCTCTGGCGGCCAGCCGACCTGAAATGTCAGCCACTCAGATGAGCATAGGGTTTTTAGTTTGTTCTTCTTCACCAGCATCGATAGATTCTGAGCCTTGGACTTAAAATCAGAAAAATGGTCAGTCATTACAGACAACGGTGCAGAATAACTTTGACCCATGACGGCAACACCCACAGTAAGCACACAAAAAGCTAGCATGGCACCGGCACAGAGACAAGCGACAGACAGAGGACGAATAAATACCAGCCAAAAACACTGAACTAGGTTTATCCCGGGTTGCTGTTGTCCTGTTCCCCAAAGTTACCTTACCAAAGGGCGTCCACTGCCCACCAGATTCAGGATCGGGAGAGATGTTCTCCCCCGTTCCCTTGCAGAACAGCTCACAGAACCAGCTGCCTTCCAGCTCGAATGCTGGGCCTCGGACTTAAGCTGGCCGGGCGACTCTTTCACCCCCTGACCTAATGCTGGCGTACAGATTTATTTCCTCCTAATGAGGTTTCCCTTATGCTTGGATGGTGTTGTCCTTCTCAGTCAGGGGATCCCGGACGAGCCCCCAAATGTTATGCCTGCAGTCCAAGTCCCCAAAACTGAGAGAACAAGACACCCACGGCAATGCAAAAAGCAAAAAGGGAATTTATTTCTTGCTCGAGCCAGGGCCCAGTCCCATCCAACACAGTGGAGTGGAGCTGGAGCCCCGAGCCCTGAATTGCAGCAGTATTTATAGGTTTAGAACAAAGACAGGGAGTTGGCAGGGGCAGATTGGTTGTAGGGTTTTTTTATCTACTGATTGGCTAAATTTGAGTGCTTGGGCCTGCTTAGGGGATTTTCATCCTCATCCTGATTGGCTCAAACCAGGCTATGGGAAGTATGCTGGCTGGGTCCTCACATCACTGGTGGGGTGACTTCAGTTCCGCTTGGGCTGACTCAGCTGTTTCTGGGATACTAGCTCTGGCCCTTTTTTTTTTTTTTTTGCCTTTTTTGGTCATGGCTTCTATCAGGCCTCTAGCTCCGGTCTTTTTTATCAGGCCTCAACAAAAATGACTCCCAACAGATACACATGAGCATATAATATTAAGTTAAATAATTAACATCTATGATTCATCAATGGGCTTCCCAGATGGCACAGCGGTAAAGAATTTGTCTGCCAATGCAGCAGATGCAGGAGACTCAGTTTTTATCCATGGGTCAGGAAGATCCCTTGGAGAAGGAAATGGCAACCCACTCCAGGATATTCTTGCCTGAAAAATCCCATGGACAGAGGAGCCTGGCAGGCTACAGTCCATGTGGTCTCAAAGAGTCGGACACAACTGAGAAACATGATGCATTAACAGATACAAGTGAAAGTTTTAGTTGCTCAGTCCTGTCAGACACTTTGCAACCCCATGAGCTGAAGCCTTCCAGGCTTCTCTGTCCATGGAATTCTCCAGGCAAGAATACTGGAGTGGATAGCCATTCCCTTCTCCAGGAGATCTTGTGACCCAAGGATCAAAACTTAAGTCTCCTGCATTGCAAGCAGATTCTTTACCATCTGAGCCATCCGGGAAGCCCAACAGGTAAAAAAAAAAAAAAGGTACTTATTTAATTTTTACTTATTTCTTTACCTAAGAGTTGGCTCTTCTTATTATCACTGAATACCTTCATTCGTTCATCTAATATTTTTTAAGAGCCTATTTTGTGCCAGCCACTCTTCAAGATGCTGGGATACAAGAGTGGATAAAAAAGAACTGCTAGTAGAGGAACTTTAGAGTAATCAAAATAAATAAGCAAAGTTTACAGTGCATTCATGGTCAGTTACAAGGCAATAATAAAGCAAGAAAGGGAGGAAGGACTGTGTGTCTGGGAAGGCAGGGTTGCTATTTTAAACACTGTGGCCAAGGAAGGCCTCAAAAAGATGATCCTTGAAAGAAAGAAAAGAGGGAACTATGTGAATATTTGGAGCAGAGCTATCCAGAAACTGGGGACCACATACACAATGGCACCCTGGGACAGAGTGAGCAATGTGGCTGATGTGGAGCATACCAGGTATGTAAGACAATATCAGACCAGGTCTTAGAGAATGTGAACGAGGTGAGAAAACATCAGAGGTTTTTAAGTTCAAGCATGGCGTGATATGGCTTGAATTTTTAAAAAAGGAAGGTGTCATGTGTTAGCTAGGAAGGCTGCAAAGTGGCAACATTTCAGGGCAACTGAGAACCAAGGAGAGGTTTGTTACATTTGAGATGTATCAGTTCACCTAAGTCACTCAGTCGTGTCAGACTCTTTGTGACCCCATGAATTGCAGCACACCAGGCCTCCCTGTCCATCACCAACTCCCAGAGCTCACCCAAACTCATGTTCATCGAGTCGGTGATGCCATCCAGCCATCTCATCCTCTGTCATCCCCTTTTCCTCCTGCCCCCAATCCCTCCCAGCATCAGAGTCTTTTCCAATGAGTCAACTCTTCGCATGAGGTGGCCAAAGTACTGGAGTTTCAGCTTTAGCATCATTCCTTCCAAAGAAATCCCAGGGCTGATCTCCTTTAGAATGGACTGGTTGGATCTCCTNGGCTTTCTTATTCCGTGGGGGCAGGCACCCCCCATGATAGATCAGCAGGCTGTCCTTTGGGGATCAGGTCTTCAGGGTGTGGGGGCCACCGCCCATGTGCCTGGAGGTCAGTCTCAGCAGGACCCCCGAGCCACTCCTCTGGGGGCGCTGAGATGTGGGCTCTGCCCCCCAGCGTCTGGTTTGCAGTGCCTTCTCCAGGGCCGCTGGCTGTGCGACCCCAGGCAAGCTATTTAACCTCCCTGGGCTTCATTTCTTCCCGTCAGCTTGGGTCGGAGTAGTAACCCCTGCTCAGGGTTGCTGTGAGGCTGACATGCAGAGTACCTGGAAAGCACTTCAAACAGCGCCTGGCCAAATGCAGGCTGCGTGCCCCTTCAGCTCAGCACAGACTGCGCATTCCACGGACCTGCAACCCAGGGGCTGGCATGCGGTGGGAGGTGAGGACCCCCACGCTCCCCTCCAGTCCCTGGCTCCAGGGCATAGATGCTCCAGACCAGGTAGGGTTGCCTTGAGACGGGCCAGAGCCATGCTGTCCCTGGGTCTTTCTCTTTCTGAGCCTGGCCTAGTGTCCCCGGCAGCAAGCTTGGAGACACTCTAGTACCTGCTGCATGTACTGAGCACCTACTGTGTGTCAGGGCCTGGTCTGGGCACTCCCCAGGGTCAGCCCAGGGATCCTTGTCCCGACCCCGTGAGAGAGGGGTGCCCTGGCAGCCTGGCCCAGCTGGGCCTACCATGTCCCTTACCCCCCGCCCTCAGGGGGCTGCAGAAATGTCAGCCGTGTATCCCATGCTCAGATTTTGGGGAGACACACAGAGACACACACACACATGCTGCCCAGCCTGACTGGCCCCCTGCGGAGTGATGTAGGTGGCCAGAGCTGTGGGGTGGGACATGTGAGCGCTCCCAAGGAGAGATGGGCAGTGAGTGGGGATGGAAAGAGCCCCTACGTGGGGGCAGGAGCCCCCCCCACCGTTGAGGGGTCAGGCCCAGGTAGAGGAAGGGCCTGGCAGCCCCGCCGCCCTCTGGCCGGGAGATCAGAGCTCGAAGGCCCCTCTGTTCCCTTCTGATGATGGATAAAGATGTCCGCTCCCTCACACAGGCGACCAGAGCCGATAATTAGCTTTTAACCTGTCCCCGCCGTTAACGCGGAAAGGCCACCATTTGTTCCAGGGAGCTGCTAGTGTGTATAAAGAACCAAACATGGCCAATTTTGTTCAGGATGAATTAAGACTTGTAAATGTAGAATGAGTTCATCTATTTAATTAAGTAGCAGCAATATGGATGTTAAATTAAGTTCACAGCGGATGTGCCAAAACAGTGTTATAAAAATATTGCTGGCAGTGGGGGCAGGGATCTGGGGAGAGGGCGCCTGCCCCCCTCGCCCCCGAGTGGCTGTCTCCCAGGTGAGCAGGCGCCTCCCTGACCTGCTCTCGCCTCCTGTCTTCCTGGAGCAGCAGGCTTCCTGGTGGCCAGGACCGTGTCTCTCGTGCTTCTTGAAGGAGTTCTCTGCTCCCGCTGGCTTCCCCCGCCGCCCTGGCCCCCTGACTTGTGCACGCCCACGTGCAAGAGGCTCTCAGGCTGCCTGCCCTCTTGGCAGGGGGTTTTGGGGGAAGGCATTGCCCTTGCCGTGGGGGCGGGAAGCAGACAGGATCCAGTGAAGAGAGGGCTGCTCTGGGGAAGACCCTCCCAGGGAGGGCGGAGGGAGAACAAGCAGGAGAGGGGTGAGGATGAGGGTGGTGTGCCCAGAGTGCGGTGGGGGCGTTGGGGGGCGTACAGCCAGGCCTCGTGACACCCAGCAGCAGCACTGGCATCTCAGAGCAGGGAGTCACTCGATGCCGGAGAGCACGGGGATCAGAAGGTAGTTCTTTTGCTTCCACCCCCAAATCAAGCCTCCCCGAGGAGGGATTGTGGCAACAATGCTGTTTTCCTGGGACTGTCAGCTGCCCTGGTTGGGGGGTGCTGGAGAGCTGTGATTGACAGCAGTGGGCTGACTGCAAAGCGCAGGCATGCGGAATCTGGGGGACATGGCAGACTGTGTCCTGGAAGACAGACACGGAAGGCTATAGATGCCAACGTTAACACACACGGGAGCATTAGCAGAAGGAGGGGTTAGCTGTAGTCGGGAGTGTGGGCAAAGTCACGGAGTGTTTCCTAAAGTAGGGGATTTTCTCACTGGGCTTTAAAGGATGAATAGGTGTTTGCCCGGTAGATGGGGAGGAGAAGGGCATTTTAGGAAAAGAAAAGAGCAGGTGCATAGACTTGTACTAAATTCCCTGCAGGTAGCTCCTCGCAGAGGGAGAATCGGGGATACAACTGGAGAGATGAGTAGAGATGTGCGCGGTTTCGAGCATCGTTCTGGGCTGCTTCTGAGCGGGGTCCCTGCAGGAAGCGAGACATTCCTCCATGCGGCGCTTTCTCCCCTGGGCTCTCAGCATGCCGTTAGTGAGCAGCACAGACACAGGTCCTGTCCTCACGGAGCTTACAGTCTGCTCCAGACGGTGGCTAAGAAACAAACGCAACCGGATGAATAGGCACAAGATTTCGTGGTGACAAGCAATGTGGAGAAAATATAAGGGGGTCAGGGTGTTTTCCCTGGGGCAGCCAGGGAGGGCTTCTCTGATGCCCTTTAACAGAGCCTGGGAAAAAGGAAAAAAAAACGGTGACAGGCATGTGCTGTGTGCCGCAGGCGGTCCCGGTTTCTGCCTCTTGCCCCAGCGTGACTGCTAATGGAGCCCCTTCGTGGTCACATGGACGTCAGACCCGGGTTACAGTAAGGGCAGGCCAAAGTGCAAAGGCCCTGAGGCGGGAGAGGAAGCCCGAAGGCCAGCGAGAAGGGGAGAGTGGGGCAGAGGGCGGATCGCGCGCCCGGTCCCAGAGAGGGCAGCACCGGCGCGGCTTTCACTCGGAGGTGCGAGCCGCGGAGGGGTCGGTGCAGCGGCGACCTCGGTGGGACAGGTGTCCTGGGCGGCTGTACCGAGAGCAGACTGCAGGGGGCGCGGCGGCCGCAGGAGAGTCGCAAGGAGGCGCAGCAGGAGCGCCGGGGTGGGGGCAGGACCCAGTGGGAGGTGGTCCGGCTCTGGGTGCCTTTTGAAGGAGGAGCTGCGCGTGGACGTGCTGAGGGGTGTGAGAGGAAAGGGGGCAGGCTGTGGCCGCGCTTCCCGAGGGAGGTGGCGGGAGCCAGCGGGAGCAGGTGGAGAGGAGATCCTGCAGCGCGGGCAGAGCCTCCCCGCTGCGGCCGGTGCAAAACCTCGGGTACTTGGCCTGCACCTGTTTCACTTGGTCCCCACGCAGCTCTTCGTTTGTTTTTTTTTTTTTTTTAATGTATTGCCAGTGTTTTAAAACCGGGAGATTTTTTTTTTTTTAACCCGGATTTTTAGGCTTTCTTTAAAAAGTCCGAAGCTCTGGCTCCACCGGGTCTCATGGCCTCCTGGCAACTGGCGGGGCCATTTGAGCTGCCTCTAACCACATCACGAGGGACACGTGTCCGGTTTTCTCCAGGCACTGGTGTCCTGAGCCGCTAGATTTCTGCCCGCGAGGCCCCTGAGCCCAGCTCCCTGTGCAGCGCACCACCTGCCCACATGTACCCGGCCTCCGGGCCCTGATGGGAACCAGCTCCGGAAGGTAGGAAATGGGAGGACTGAAAATCCCCATGGGTAGTGCCTGCCTCCCAAACCGCTCCCCCTCCGGCCCCCCGATTTCCAGCTCAGCTGTCTGCCTCGGCTCCTTGAAGCCTGTGGAACCATTTAAAAGGCTCCTAACGATATTGATCAATCTCTCTAAAATGGATTATCCCCCGTTTGCCTCCCAGCCTGACTGGATGCCCTGGGTAAGATCAGAGAGGAATTATGTGAGCCGGAGGCCGTGGCAGCAAGGGTGAGGATGTATCTCCTCCCGGTGATGCAATCTTATCAGAGCTGAACTCTGCTCTCCATCTGGGGATATAGGACACTTTGGGGCTGTCGGAAAGAAATAATAATCTTACGATTGGCAGCCCGTGCCGTGCCACACGGAGTCAGCAGGGAGGGTCGGTGGGAGCTGGGAGGCTGAGGTGAGGACCCCTTTGCTTGGAGCTGCTCCCTGGAGAAATCAAGCCCTGGCAGGAACCCCTTGGAGCCCCCGCCTTGGGTGGCATGCCTGCCACCCGCTCACAGCCCACATCTCGGGCCCAGGGGACAGGCGTGTTCATTAAAATTTGAAACACAAATGGAAAATTGCTACCTGAAGCCTCAGCGAGCAGCCAGCCTGTGGATCTGAGTTCCCGTTAATGGATGGAACACGAGGAAGCAATTACAGCTCCCACCCCATGGTTCCTCTGGAGACAGTCAGGTCTAATGGGATAAGAGGAGATTCAAACCTGTCTGAGTGCCCTGTCCCAGGGCTGAGCCCCAGCACAGCCCCTACGAGCTGTGGTGTTCTGGCTTCTTACCCACCCCACCCCCACCCCTATGCCCCTATTGTCTGGAGGGCAGGAGCCACCCAGGGCCTGTTGGCTTTGTCATCCCAATTGACCTCTATGCAGTGATGCTGTGGGCACACACCTGCCTCTGGCTGCATTTGGTTGCCTAGATTCAGGACTTAGTGCAGGAGCTCTATGTGGGAGGTCATCCCAGGAGACACCAGGGGTGCCAGAAGGAGCCCGATAGAGGGGGCGTTGTCGACCCGTGTAGGCCTCTGGAGCGTGGCTTTGCTGGGCCCGCTGGAGAGATGGTGGGGAGTGCTCCTCCGCTGTCCCACAGCCCTGGGGCAGAGAGCGCCAAGTGCCACGTCACGCACCTGGAGCTGCGTGAGGGGCGGGCGGCCACAGCAGTGGCTTCTTATGGCCGTGGGCAGTGGGCAGCCCTTGCTTGGCACAGGGACTCCTGCTGAGAGAAGCCTGGCCGTCCAGCCAGGGTCCTCGGGCAGCTCTGCCAACAGAGCCTTCTGGATGGGCTTGGGCTCCCGGGGTCCCCAGGACCCCGGTGGCACCTTCTGCAGCGGGCTCCGGAAGCTGGGCTCCGCCTCCTTCCGCCTGGTGCTGCCCCCAGGCCCCCCTCTCGCCGCCCGCCCGCCCGGGGTCTGTGTGGGATGTCTTTTGTGTGCACTGGTGTTTATTTGGTCAAGGGCTGGGTCAGGGACTTGGAGTCCAAGCTGCTGTGAGGAAATGGGGGTGGGGGGCTCCCTTGTTTCCCCCTAGGACAACCGGATGGCCCTGGGTCCGGAGACAATGGGTCCAGGGAGGGGCCAGGTGCTGTGCCCGGGGCAGGAAAAGGACGACTTAAAGATAAACATGGCCCCGCCTGTGGACTTGAACTCTGGGCNGTGCACTGGTGTTTATTTGGTCAAGGGCTGGGTCAGGGACTTGGAGTCCAAGCTGCTGTGAGGAAATGGGGGTGGGGGGCTCCCTTGTTTCCCCCCAGGACAACCGGATGGCCCTGGGTCCGGAGACAATGGGTCCAGGGAGGGGCCAGGTGCTGTGCCCGGGGCAGGAAAAGGACGACTTAAAGATAAACATGGCCCCGCCTGTGGACTTGAACTCTGGGCTGCAGAGAGGTGGCCTCGACCGTCCTTCCTTTCCCCCGGTGGCCCACGGAGCCTGGGGGGAGAAGGGGAGAAGCTGCAGGGGCGGTGGGCGGGAGCCCTGAGGGCTTGGTGTGCTCCAGGGCTTCTGGCACGGGTGTGATCCTCTCGACCGCCCCATAGGGGAGCATCACTGTGCCCCTTAAATTCGGGGACACTGCAGCCCAGGGAGGGTGCGTCCAAGGCCGCAGTGGCTGAAGGATCCCCGCCCTCCTCTGGAAGCTGAGCTCAGCACCAACCCCCACCCCCAANGACCCACACAGACAAAGGCTTTGGCATAGTCAATAAATCAGAAATAGATGTTTTTCTAGAACTCTCTTGCTTTTTCAATGATCCAGCGGATGTTGGCAATTTGATCTCTGGTTCCTCTGCCATTTCTAAAACCAGCTTGAACATCAGGGAGTTCATGGTTCACGTATTGCTGAAGCCTGGCTTGGAGAATTTTGAGCATTACTTTACTAGCATGTGAGATGAGTGCAATTGCGTGGTCGTTTGAGCATTCTTTGGCATTGCCTTTCTTTGGGGTTGGAATGAAAACTGACCTTTTCCAGTCCTGTGGCCACTGCTGAGTCCTCCAAATTTGCTGACATATTGAGTGCAGCACTTTCACAGCATCATCTTTCAGGACTTGAAAGAGCTCGACTGGAATTCCATCACCTCCACTAGCTTTGTTTGTAGTGATGCTTTCTAAGGCCCACTTGACTTCACATTCCAAGATGTCTGGCTCTAGATTAGTGATCACATCATCATGATTATCTGGGTCATGAAGATCTTTTTTGTACAATTCTTCCATGTATTCTTGCCACCTCTTCTTAATATCTTCTGCTTCTGTTAGGTCCATACCATTTCTGTCCTTTATCGAGCCCATCTTTGCATAAAATTTTCTGTTGGTATCTCTAATTTTCTTGAAGAGACCTCTAGTCTTTCCCATTCTGTTGTTTTCCTCTATTTCTTTGCATTGATCACTAAAGAAGGCTTTCTTATCTCTTCTTGCTATTCTCTGGAACTCTGCATTCAGATGCTTATATTTTTCCTTTTCTCTTTTGCTTTCGCCTCTCTTCTTTTCAGAGCTATTTGTAAGGCCTCCCCAGACAGCCATTTTGCATTTTTGCTTTTCTTTTCCATGGGGATGGTCTTGATCCCTATCTCCCATACAATGTCACGAACCTCATTCCGTAGTTCATCAGGCACTCTATCTATCAGATCTAGGCCCTTAAATCTATTTAAATATTTATATATACACACATGCATATTGTTTTTAAATGTAAGAGTGTACTTTTTACTGTTTTGTGCTCTCTTAAATCAGAGGGTATAGTATACAATAATTTTACTTTTCAAAGTTTATTGAAGTGTTTTGTGAAAGTACATATGACCAAATTTGAAAGTTCATAGCAATTTTTAATAGAATATTTTCTATTATTAGAGTACAAAACTTAAAAATGATGTATATATTAATAGTATTTTATAGTCAGCATATTTGTCTTAAATTTTTATTAAACTGAAATTGGAAAAAATAAGAGTTTGTAATTAAAATGTGTTTCTGTTTCTGATTCAAGATTGCTAATCCCACTTTTGTTTTTTTTTAGTTTGCATTTTCTTGGACTGGCTAGATACATGTGTTTAGTCACTCAGTTGTGTCCGACTTTGTGACCCTGTGGACTGCAGCCCTCCAGGCTTCTCTGTCCATGGGATTTTTCAGGCAAGAATACAGGAGTGGGTTGCCATTTCCTTCTCCAGGCTACATCCATAATTTCTATATTTGGCTTTTCTGGGTTATTTTGTAATTTTTGTATTTTTGTATTCAATGTATTACCAGTTTTGGTCCTTGATTCTAATAAAACTTTTTTCTTTAAACGATAATTTAAACCCTTTTATATTTATTTAAATGATTTACATGTTTGGTTAAAATACATTTTATTTTTTCCCACTACTTTTTAAAATGTGTCACTATGTAAATAGCGTTTGTTTCCTTTTATGCATGTTTGTGGGGCTTTTTCCTCACAATTTGGAAAATTTATACATTTTTCAGAGATTTTCTTCATAGGTATTACTTTTAGCAGTATACTTAGTTATTTAAATCTTTAGACAGTATATTTGTTGCCTAAATCTATACTTTCTTCTTTTACTATGTCCCAACCACTTATTTTGGGTCAATCAGATAAGACTAGATTATACTGCAGTAAAAAGAATACAACATTTCAGTGACTTATCACAATAAAGTTTATCTCTTGCAAAAAATCCCCTACAGTCTGGATACCCCCTGGTGCAGTTATTCTGCAAATGCAAAAAGTACCCTCCAGAGCAGCTATTCTTCAAATGGCAGCTCAGGATCCTAGGCTGCTTTGATCATGTGGCCCCTACTTCTCAACACAATGTTTCATGTCCACTCTGCAGGATAGGGGAGTATGGAGGAACAGAAATTCTGCATGTCAACCAGAAGTGACAGCATTTATTTCTGCTGATACCCCTTTGACCATAAACCAAATCTTAGGAAGCAGTCAGTACTCCTTGTACGTACCAAGAAGGAGAAGTGAGCCAGATATAAGTAAATGCTTATAATACCCCTACATGACTTCAACTATATTACTTTATTTAATACGACTATTTCATGTCTTTAAATATATATAAATATAAATATATATCTTGCATTAATATCTTTAACATTTCTTTGTGATTCTTGATTATAAAATGATTGCTTATTATAAAATGATTGCTTATTATAAAATAAGAGAAAACTGTACCATTTATTGTATCTTCCACTCTCTGTCCCTTTCCCATCTCATTTTTATGGTTTATAACATTTCTACATAATCAGAGGTTATAAAACTCTTCACTGTCTTTTTTATGAAAAATTATAACAAGGCCTTCCTTTACTTTATTTACTTTTAGCATAAATACCAGAAGATAAATTGGACAGTTTGTGATGAAATTTAGAAAACTTTTCCACAAACCAAACTTATAAATCTTTCCCTTTGGCTCTGACTTCCAATCCTCCTTCACTGTGATGAAGACATATCAAGTTCTTCTTGATTTTTGGTTATATGAGTGGTTTCTCAACTGACTGGCCCTCAAGGTATGTAATTCTTGCACTGGGTTTTATTGTCACTGGATCTATGACTTATCCAAGTTTGAAAATGATCTCAGACAGTTCGTGTCTCATATGTTCTGTCTGTAGGACAGATGAAGTTCTGAGAAACATAGGATTCCCAACTATGCACTGATGAACATTACCACCCTGTCTTTGGAAATGCAAGGTTGAAATGTAAATTCCACAACCTCTTCACAGGCATATTTAATACTTTTAGTATATGACTTGGTATTAGTATTTTGCTCTTGCTATATAGAAGTACAAGTAAAACTATGAAAATGATTAGATCCTAATCCTTTTGACTTTATTGATCTTCTCAGTCTTATTTCCCTAATCACATTGCAAGTTCTTTGTGGTGGAAAAAGTGACATGTTTTTTCTGTAGCATCTAAAAGTTAATGAGGCACAAAAATTAATTTTTAATAGTTTTTTTTTTTTTTTAAGCTGGCACCAGGTCAATTCTGAATGACCTTCCTGGGAGAATTTCCTGAAGTTCTGGGGCAATGTAGAGTAAACAGTGCAACTGTTACCCAAATGTGGTAAATGGAGGTGTAGAATATGATTTTAAACTTAATTAGGTTTTACTATCATCATATGGAATTAGAATGGGAATTGGACTGCAAAATTATACATTCTGTTTTAAATCAAGGATTTCTAAATTTTATTTTTTACTTTGTTTTTTCCAGTATACTTTTCAAATTAGAGACCTGTTGAAATAAACACATATGATAAAATTCTGGAAAAGTGTTTGGTTGAATCAGAACAATGGTGTATGAGTCAAATTGTTCTCACTAAGAGAAAAAAAAATAAAAAGTTTTTCCAGAGATCCCATTTTCCATTAACACTATGTCTCCCTATATACTTATAACTGTATGTCTACGTGTCTCATGTGTATTGTGCTCAGTCCTGTCTGACTGTTTGCTCATGGACTGTAGTCCACCAGATCCCTCTGACCTTGGTATTTTCAAGGCAAGAATACTGGTCGGGTTGCCTTATCCTCCTCCAGGGGATCTTCCCAAACCATGGATCGAACTTAAGTTTCCTAAACTCCAGCACTGCAGGCAGATTCTTTACCACTGAGTTACCAAGGAAATACATATGCAATACCTTTATATCCAAATGTGAAAAAAGAAATCTTAAAAGTAAATGGGACATATCTATTCAAGTTATTACTTAAAATATATTGAATATCATTAATATGCACTATTAAACTTCCTAATTCAATAAATAAGGTAGTACTTTAGAATATTACACTTCCAGATAACACTAAAATTTAATAAGAAAGTTTTGTCTATTGAAATAAAAATGTTAGTCCCTTAATCATGTTTACTCTGAGACCCCATGTACCACAGCCTGCCAGGCTTCTCTGTACACAGAACTCTGTAAGCAAGAATACTGGAGTGGGTTGCCATTTCCTTCTTCAAGTATATTCCCAGCACAGGGATCGAACCCAGGACTTCTGTATTGTAGGAATATTTTTTACTGTCTGAGCCACCAGGGTATCCCGTTTCCGTATCAACAATATAAAACAGAAAATAAAAAAAAAAAGAAATTTTAAATCTATTCATCAATTTACAATGTAACTTTTGATATTCAATAAAACTTTTGACTATTGAAATAAAGAAAACAGAATGCAGAGATACTATCCATTATTGAACACAATCCAAGTTACCTGTGCATGCTAAGTTGCTTCAGTTGCATCGGACTCTTTGAGACTCCATGGATCATAGCCTATTTCCTATGCCCATGCAATTTCCCAGAGAAGAATACTGCAGTGGGTTGCCATGTCTTCCTCCAGGGGATCTTCCAGGCACAGCAGTGGAAACCACATCACTTATGCCTCCTTCACAGGCAAGTGCTAGTGCCATCTGGGAAGCCCCCAGAAGTGTTAGTTGTTCAGTCCTGTCTGACTTTCTGCGACCCCATGGACTGTAGCCTGCCAGGCTCCTCTGACCATGGGGTTCTCCAGGCAAGAATACTGAAGTGGGTTGACATTTCCTCCTCCAGGTCTTCCCAACCCAGGAACTGAACTTGTGTCTGACACATTGCAGGGTTCTCCCACACTGTGGGCAGATTATTTACTGTCTGAGCCACTAGGGAAGCCTCCAAGTCACCTAACAAAAGATAATTCTGAAACCTGCTTATTATGTTAGTCTACATAGCCAAAACAAAAAATCTTTATAAAATTAAAACAGGATAAATATAGAAAATAATACTTAACATACTCAAAATTCTATATATAACTTAAAGAGAAAAAATTTTTAAACAACTAAAAGAAAAAATTAAATGAGCCAACATAGGACTAAATGCTAATATGTTAACAAAATTGATGGAATATCAGAAGTCAATGAAATAACATCAATAAATCTTTGCCCATTTGCCTCCATTACAAAACAGCTTTTCCTTATGCCTAAAAATTTTAAAACCTTATGAACTTGCACACTTTAGCCCTTCAAATTGAACACATTTTTCTTATGCAGTTTAATTTAGTAGCAAGATTTAGGCTTCCCTGGTGGCTCAGATGGTAAAGAATCTGTCTGCAATACAAGGGACTCAGTTTTGATCCCTGGGTCAGGAAGATTCTCTGGAGAAGGGAATGGCTACTGATTCCAGTATTCCTGCTTGGAGAATTCCATGGACAGAGGTGTGGTGGGCTACAGTTCATGGGGTTGCAAAGAGTCAGACATGACTGAGAGACTAATACTTTCACTTCTACCATTATTTAGACATTCTCTAAATATTTAGAAGAAACTTTGGATGTTTTAAATCATAAATAGCTTATAGACCTATTTTATTTATATTTCTCATATTTTAGAGAACAATCTCACTTACTTAAACTATTTTTTTATTGGCATTTTAAGTTGTTTATTGTAGTGTGTCATCCCTATACAATTTTTCTGAGTCCTTCCGCTCCAGGAAAGAATTGAATGTTCTCTCATTGAGGTACCTGTTTAGTATAGTACATTATTTTGCTTTTGATTTTATTATTCTGAAACTGTTTAAACATTCTTTTCTAATAAACTATATGCTCTTGAGGGCATAAACATTTTTTCTCAGGTCATCATTTACCTAAATGACTGATACAGACTAACCTCTCAATAAATGTCTGATTTATGAATAAATGAATAAAATGTAAAAATATTTTACACTCCTTTAAGATTCAAATGACTATGACTAATCTCCCAATTCATATCCAGTATTCTTCACAAGGTATTTAGTCTAGTTTCCATCGAAGGTAGTATTATTTCATTGCCTCCCTGGTGGCTCAGACAGTAAAAGCATCTGCTTACAATGCGGGAGACCGGGTTGGATCCCTGGTTGGGAATATCCCCTGGAGAAGGAAATGGCAACCCACTCCAGTACTTTTGCCTTGAAAATCCCATGCATGGAGGAGCCTGGTGGGCTACAGTCCATGGGGAGGCAAAAAGTTGGACATGGCCGAGCGACTTCACTTTCACTTTTCAATAAGGTAAAACATGAAGATTGTCATATAAAGTGAGTAAATAAAATAATATGACTTGCCTAAAAAAGGAGGCATTCTATCACCTTTTCATAAATTGCACTGATATAATATTGTGAAGCTCAATGCCATATATTGATTTCAAAGGAGGAGATATAGTATTTAGGCTGTCCTCATGGTGACTCAGAGGTTAAAGTGTCTGCCTGAAATGCGGGAGACCCGGGTTCAATCTCTGGGTCAGGAAGATCCCCTGGAGAAGGAAATGGCAACCCACTCCAGTACTCTTGCCTGGAGAATCCCATGGAGGGAGGAGCCTGGTGTGCTACAGTCCATGGGGTCGCAAAGAGTCGGACACCATTGAGCGACTTCACTCACTCACTTCACTCATGTTGGAGTAAAACAATTAAAAACAAAAACAGGGACATTCTTGGTGGTCCAGTGGTTAAGAATCCACCTTCAAATGTAAGAATCTCGGGTTTGATCTCTGGTTGGGAAAGATTCTCCATGCCATGGAGCGACTAAGCCTGAGCACCCCAAAGTGTAACCCACATATGCAACTAAAGAGTTTGTGCTCCACAGTTAAAGACTCCAAGTGACACAGTGAAGATCCTGAATGCTGCAATTTAGACTCGTAGCCAAAAATAAATAAATGTTCCTTTTAGAAAACTGTTTTTCTCCAGTTCAGGTTTGATGTATGAGGCAGGGTGCTCAAGGGGATGATGCACTGGGATGACCCTGAAGGATGGGATGGAGAGGGAGGTGAGAAGGACGGTCAGGATGGGAAACATATGTATACCCATGGCTGATTCATGTGAATATATGGCAAAAACCACCAAAATAATAACAATAAAAATAAAATTAAAAAAAATTTTAATGAAAAACTTATTTTCCCTTTTTCTTTTGCCACTTTCAATTTCCTACTCATCCTCTCCCAGCATACCCCATCACGGAGTGAAAAAATCACTTAAATGTGAACACACTAATTTATTAAAGCTATTTTCTGAGCATCTAATATCATACCCCTTCCTACAAAGTTTGGAAACAGAGAAGACTGATGAGATAAGTCTGCACTTCTCACCATGAGAGACATAGTACTCTCACTTACATACACGGCAGTTCTGTTTCTGGCCTCAAGTGGTGTTGACTCCTAGAGGCCTTCTGCTGTTCAGGTTGCTGTCAAGAATAATGGTCTCTTCTAGAAATGGTTCTCTCATCATCAGTACCCTCTGGGAATCCCTGTTATATCTTGATATTTTCAGCTTTCCTGAATATCTGGTGTACAAGAAAGTCCAGGGCCATACACAAAGGGCCACATTTGGAGAGTACCCATAGGAGATTCCCTGAGGAAAGTTCAAAACTCTCCAGCTGGACAGCTTTTTGGAGAAGCTGGTTTGTATCAGAAAAAAACTGTAAGGCACTACAATGTCATCTCCTACACCTCTGCCACTTTCTTCCCTACTATGGGACAGGGAATATTTACCTAGCTCTTCCTGGCTTAAAATAAGCATAGATATTTGATGGCTGAAATGTTTGAAGAAGTATAATCTGTTTTTCAACTGTATGACCTTGGGCTTCACTTTCCAAGTAAAAGAGAATAATATTTTACCAGATAAAATAAAATGTATAATATTATATTAGTTTCAAGTGTATAACGTACCAATTTGATATTTGCACATGTTTTGAAATGATAATCACAATAAATATAGTTAAAATCCATCACTTTACAGATATTTTTCTTGTGATGAGAACAACTCTCTTAGGAACTTTCAAATACATAATAGAGTGTTATTAACTATAGTCACTATGCTGTACACTGCATCCACAGTACTTATTGATTTTATAACTGGAAGTTTGTACATTTTGACCACCTTCACCCATTTTATTTACCCCCCACACCCAACCTCTGTTAACCATCAATATATTCTCTGTGGGTTCAGTTTTGTTTTTTATTTTGGTTTTGTTTATCTGTTTCAGATTTCATTTGTAAGTGAGGGCATATGCTGTTTGTCTTTCTCTGACTAAATTTACTTAGAATAATACCCTTAAGGTCTGTCCTTGTTGTCACAAAGGCAAGANCTATCATTTTGCCTTTTCATACTGTTCATGGGGTTCTCAAGGCAAGAATACTGAAGTGGCTTGCCATTCCCTTCTCCAGTGGACCAGGTTCTGTCAGCCCTCTCCACCATGACCCGCCTGTCTTGGGTTGCCGCACAGGCATGGCTTGGTTTCACTGAGTTAGACAAGGTTGTGGTCCTAGTCTGATTAGATCGACTAGTTTTCTGTGAGAATGGTTTCAGTGTGTCTGCCCTCTGATGCCCTCTTGCAACACCTACCATCTTACTTGGGTTTCTCTTACCTTGGGTGTGGGGTATCTCTTTATGGCTGCTCCAGCAAAGCACAGCCAGTACTCCTTACCTTGGACGAGGGGTATCTCCCTACCACCACCGTTCCTGACCTTCAATGTGTGATAGCTCCTCTAGGTCCTCTTGCGCCTGCACAGCCACCGCTCCTCTCCTCGGGTGGCTCCTCCCAGCTGCCGCCCCTGGCCTGGGGTCTCGGGGGTGGCTCCTCAGGGTCTCCGCCCCTGGCTTCAGGCGCGAGGTGGCTTCTTCCAGCCACCCCTGACCTCGGACGCGGGGTGTCTCCTCCCGGCTGCCACTGACCTCAGACGCGGGGTGTCTCCCCCTAGCCGCCCCTGACCTGGGATGCGGGGTGTCTCCTCCTGGCCGCCCCTAACCTCGGACGTGGGGTGTCTCCTCCGGCAGCCACTGGCCTCGAACATGGGGTAGCTCCACCCAGCCAGTCTCAGAGTCTGACTGAAGGGCTTCTCGGCTTTCCATTTCAAGCATGGATTGAATGTGGATTAAGCACCACATGCTTCAGTGACAGGCACAGTGCTAGAATCGAGGGAGGCAAGGGCAATAAGACACGGTTCTCACCCTTAATAGCAGTAGTAGTAGTGTCAGTCACTCAGTTGTGTCCAACTCTGCGACCCCATGGACTATAGCCCACAGGCTCCTCTGTCTATGGGGTTCTCCAGGCAAGAATACTGGAATGGGCTGCCATTTCCTTCTCCATGGGGATCTTCCTGACCCAGGGATCAAACCCAGGTCTCCTGCATTGCAGGCAGAATGTTTACAATCTGAGCTATAGGAAGTCCTGGTTCTCACCCTTAGGGGTTCCTAATATAGCAGGAAGCACATGCATGCACACAAATGCACAAACAAGAATCACAGGTTTTGACATAGAGGGATGACCAACGTGTCATGAGAACCAGAGGACTGAATTGCTTTCTGGAGGCAAGGTGTTCATGGAAAGCTGATTGTGGGTTAGGTGTTTTAGAGAAGGATATAAGGATAATTAGATTATCATTCAGATTTCATGGGAAATGAAAGTAAAAAGAGTGTGCAAAATCATAAAACTAAGAGTGAGCTTCATAAGTCTCAGAGGCAAAGAGATGGCACGCTCTGCCCCGGCTCAGGTTGCCTTAGGGAAGTAGACAGGGTTGGGTTTGGCCTGCTGGTGTATGTTGTGGAACAGGAAAGAAAAAGGTGTGGGAGAGAGTTCAGGATTAAAATGGAAAAGTGAGTCAGGTGGACATTTCAATGTCTCACTCTGCTACATTTAGGAAAACTGTCTTCATACTTGCTTAGACTTTTTGACATAGAGATGATGATAATAATCATTACAAAGATAATGAAGATAGCACCATGGAGGAAATGACATCAACCTATGACATCAATCTCCCTGTTCACCACATTTCCTTTTGATAAATACTTACATATGTAACATCTAAATTTGTCTTAACCTTCTCTGGCTCTAGATCTCTTAGGAAGTTGTGGTCTATGTGAAAAGTTTGTGGAAATTTATCATTTGGTTTTGTCTTGAACTTACAAGTTACTGATTAAATAAATAGCTGAATGAATGAATTATAGTCATTTACATTCCAAGATTAAAAATAGGGAAAATAATATCTGTTAATTAATGGTTTATTTAATCCTGATATGATGCATTAGTTTAAATGCCATGAGTTGGATGTACAAAGCAAATGTCTAAGGTAATCTTGAGATACTGAAAGAAAGATCAAGTATAATTCCATTGCTTGTGTGAGTTTCCTATAGTGTGCTTCTGCCTTATTGATTTGCATTACAGTGGTTTTTGATTATGGTTTTGTGCAATTTTTCTCCATCACTTCTAACAAAAGCAGGCACATCCCATCCCAGTTACCTGTTTGAGGCACAGTGCAGAGAGAAAGTCGTGGGCAACAATGCCCACGTCTCCCTGGCTTCTAAGAAGTAAGATTAAAGATATCTTCATAAAGCATAGAATTGCCATTTTTAAAAAACTCTAATTACATTTCTTTTGTCAAGATTTCTACCACTTTTCTTCTCCCCTTCATTCAAAGTACATTTAAAAATACCATCCTAGAAGGGTTGAATTCATAAATGATGGCAAAGTGTTTAAATTTCTCCTTAGCTAAGCTGGTGATTCTTTTCAATGAAACTCATTATATTGAATAAAGGACATTTAGTAGTTCAGCTAATAAGTGTTCTTTTAAATGCTAATGAGAGTAGAGCTCCCACATCATGGCAAGAACACACTGTACTTTCAGTGCCCAGAAAGAATTAATGTCTGTGAAGCCCTAGTTAAGAAACCTTATGCCACAAACAACTTGGATAATAGTAGGGGCCAAAAATGACCATTAGGCACCCTCAGTAGTAGGTGTCTCCTATATGCCAGGTACTGGGGCCCAAGGAGAAGTAAAGCCAAGTTAGACGTGAGATGCACTTTCCCTTGAAAATGTTTCATGTCAATTTTTTTTCTCTGATAAAGATATAATGGTACCATGTCTTCCTGATTAAATATGCTTTATTCCACTTTACCACTGTTGGTTTCCTCTTTCTTCAGGGTTCATCAGTGTTCCATGTAGCTAAGAGTAACTGAATATTGTTATTTTCTTCCAGTTCTTCATCTTGATCATAAAGGGTCTATACCTGAGTCACCTGCCAGACCTGTCTATCTCTACCCCAATAGACAACATTTTGGGGATCCATATTAATTCACCATGATATTTCTTGCCAACACTGTTCCAAGTCTTCTCTGCACTTTTGTCTGATCTTCCAAAACTCTAAGAAAGTTTTGTTGTTGTTGTTCAGTTGCCCAGTCGTATCTGACTCTTTGCAACCCCATGGACTGCAGCACGCTAGGCCTATCCCTCACCATCTCCCAAAGTTTGCCCAAGTTCATGTCCATTGCATCTGTGATGCCATCCAGGCACCTCATCCGCTGATGCCTTCTTGTCCTTCTGCCCTCAGTCTTTCCCAGCATCAGGGACTTTTCCAGTGAGTCAGCTGTTGGCATCAGGTGACAGAAAGAAAGTGTATTTACCTCATTTATCATTTTCTAAAAATTTTACTACATTTGCTGCATTAAATTTTACTACATTTCCCCTCAAATAATGGTTTCATGTTCTTTACCACTATGTAGAGCTTTAGTGTCTTAGGGAGGGATGGTCCTCTCCCTTTCTCTTACTCTCTCTGTTGCCTTTTGTCTCTTTCTCTCTTTTCTCTCATTTCTTTCACCTTTAGAAAACGAAGCAAAAAAAATTAATGCTTGAATATCAACATGTAAAAATATATGTGATTCATATCCTCTATGTATAAGTCTGATCCACTGCTTAATGGAAAAAATTTATCTGAATAGGATTTAAGAGATCAGCTAGCCATTCTGATGACATTCAAGACAGATGGTTGCTCATTATTACCTCAAAATTTCTAAGAATGGCAATGGCATAACCCCCTTGAATAGTCCATTATAGTTTTATCACCTTGCTTAATAGGTGCAGATATGAAGGGCTTTGGTCTCATTATGGCATTTGGGGATGATAAATGGAAATGACTGTAATTTTTCTACTCATTTTAATTAAATTTTATTGATGCAGCACAGAAAATATCAAGGCTGAATATATGCACCAGAGTGTGTGTTTGTTAAAGAATACTGCCAAATTTAAAGCTGCCATTTTCTTGATGGTCTTGAAAGATTAAGCAAATGGATTTAGTAAAATGTTAGGTCTTTGTACAATTCCTTCAGAAGAGAAATTGAATTGCTTCTGGAGGCATAGCTCAAAAATCCAAAGAATCTCATCAGTGGAGAAAAGATATAGAACTCCAGAGTACCTGAAAGGAAAATCTAATAAATGAGAGTAAGAGGTTGGTTTTAGGAAAGTTACTTAATGCAGTGGTTCTGGGTTACACTGAGAAAGAACTTGATTGGCATCAGCAGTGACCAATCCATTCCTGAGAGAGAAGAGAACATCCCTTATAATGGACCCAATGAACATGCAAATAGAAAACTATTCCTGATGTATTTTCCCAACGGTTCCAATAAAAATTATTCTTGAAAACATACTTTTTTTCCCTGATAGAAAAATAAAGGAATTCTTCAGTTGGGAAAGAATGTCTAACCTTTACTGTTATTGTAGGTAAGTGAATTTATACAACTCTTCTCTTCCCCAGAGATCTGTAAAAATGTGGTGTTGGGGACTCAGATTGGGGAAAAAGTGTTATTTGGGGTTTCTAGGACAATGACTTCAGACCTCAGCACTAGTCATCCTCTGACTTGCTTTTCTTTTTTAAAGATGCTGTTCTAATGATACCTTTGGAACCTACAACAGAGGAGCAAGGTGTAAGATCTCTCGACCAACTAGAAACAGAGAGGGACTCTGGGTTAGGGCTAGAGTTTCCGTATTCTGAGTTCTGACACAGCAGGATTGTTACCATGAAGTTCTATGAGCAGCCCCTGGGTCTTTCCTAGGGTCACAAGGAGAACTATATCTTAATGGTTTACGTCCTTCTGTAGGTGTTCCCAAAGGTGCTGTGGAGGCTGGTGTCATAATGATTCAATTTTACGACACCATCTGTACCCAGTCTGGCATAAGGTAATGATTTACACCACCCACATTCTTCCCCTTTGTGCTGCTTTATTATTTGGTTTTGGGTTTGCTTTTATGGTACCATGTTGAGGCAAGTGGTCTACAGTGGTCCTTTGCTTCATCCAGGTTTATTAGAGACAGAAGAGTTTGAGACCATCTAACCTTCCAGGGAAAAGTAGTCTGATTTTAAAGGTACATTTCTGGCTTGTTTGGCCCTACTGAATGTTAATAGCTGGCATCCTGCCAGGATTAAGATACACACCCTATGGAATAAAGCAAATTTCCTTGAGGATCTTCCTTGGGGGAAAATATACCTATTTAGAAGCTCCAGAATGTTCCCAGGCATGAATACAGGCATCTAGCCTAGTATCTGATTTGTCCAAGATCCAGGCAACCCAAGGGAAGGAACTTGAATTTTATCCCTAACTGGGCTTCAGGCAGGTAGTGATATGGGCTTCCCAGGTGGCTCAGCAGTAAAAAAAAATTCACCTGCCAATGCAGGAAACATGGCTTTGGTCCCTGGGTTGGGAAGATATCCTGGAGAAGGAAATGGCAACTCACTCCAGTATTCTTGCCTGGAGAATACCACGGACAGAGGAAATTTATGGATTAATTTCCATGGGGCTGCAAAGATTCGGACACAACTTAGTGACTGAGCATGCATGCATATGCAGTAATTTATGTGTGAGGAGGGGTTTAATGGCAGATACAGAGGGAAATAGCCAAACTGTTAAGAAGGAAATTCCTATAAATGGGAAGGCATCTATTACAGCCTGACAATCAGCATCTTTTCTTGGGACAGTGTGAGAATGGAGGTGGTCCTCCCAACACACCAGCTACTGGCTTGACCACATTTTCTGAGGACAAGATCACTGATTGGGGAGCAGAGGACACAACTTCATGATACAGCTTAGCATTGTGTCCCTGCTGGAACCCTCCTCTCTTCCAAGAATATTGGGTGGTAAACTAGAAAGAATTTAAGCAGATGTCCAGATAACTCCAAATATTAAAAAGCAGAGACATCACTTTGCTGTCAAATGTCCTTATAGTCAAAGCTCATGTTTTTCCAGTAGTCATGTATGGATGTGAGAGTTGGACCATAAAGAAGACTGAATACAGAAGAATTGATGCTTTCAAATTGTGGTCCTGGAGAAGACCCTTGAGAGTCCCTTGGACAGCAAGGAGATCAAACCAGTCAATCTTAAAGGAATCAACCCTGAATTTTCATTGGAAGGACTGATGCTGAAGCTGAAGTTTCAATACTTTGCCACCTGATGTGAAGAGCCAACTCGTTGGAAAAGACCCTGATGCTGGGAAAGATTGAAGGCCAAAGGAGAAGGAGGCAGCAGAGGATGAGATGGTTAGATAGCATCACTGACTCAATGGGCATGAGTGTGAGCAAACTCTGGGAAATAGTGATGGACAGAGAAGCCTGGAGTGCTGCACTCCATGGGGTCACAAGGAGTCAGACACAAGTTAGTGACTGAACAGCAACAACAATCAGATAACTTTACTAAGGGACCATCTCTAAAAGAACTGGGTACAAAAAAAATGAAGTCCTCCCCTACTGGTTGAAGCAAGAGATAAATGAAAAGACCAGGAGGCAGCAGAAATGGAGTTTAAAGTGCTAGTGGCAAAAATAGCCGGTGCCCCCAGGAGTGAAGCCTTCCTAGAATTGCAGGAGGCAGGCAGCTGCAGTGCTGACTGATGGAGAGCGTGTTCAGCAGCTGGGAGTAAAGTGAGAGGTTTAACACGGCTGTGACTGAGCAGAGTGAGCACATGGCCTGCCGGAACTGAGGCACGGCAAGTTCTAGACTCTGATCATAGTTGCCACCCCTGCTCCTTCTTCCCGGAAGCTCTTAGAGCATCATTCCCAACACTGAGACTCTGTTAGAATCACTGAGGAGCTTTTATAAGATGCTCAGATGCCTGAGCCCTATGTCCAAGAACTCTGATTTATTTACTCTGTGGTGGGGCCTGGGCTACAGTATTTTTTAACTCTGAGTGATTCCAGGGCTTCCCTAGTGGCTCAGCAGTAAAAGAATCCACCTTGCAATGCAGGAGACAGAGGAGACGTGGGTTCTTTCCCAGGTGGGGAAGATCCCCTGGAGGAGGGCATGGCAACTCACTCCAGTACTCCTTCCTGGAGAATCCCTGGTGGGCTACAATCCATAGGGTTGCAAAGAGTAGAACACAGCTGAAGTTACTGAGCACCCATGCACTCACGCCAGTGATTCTAATGACTGACCAAAGTTGAGACCCCAGAAAGACACTGGAAGAGAAGGACTGAGGTCCTGTCATTTGCCAGGTGGGTTTTTGATCCAGCACACAGATAACAGCCAGTCCCTGTGACTTCACGTGGGGTGAAAACTGCACACCCTTGGGCTTGAGACCCTGGCTCTCCAACCAGGCTGCATAGTGGAATCACCCAGGAGTTGTGTCAGGTGCTGCCCCAGGGGTTCTGATTTAATTGGCATGCGGTAGGGTGGCCCAGGTGGCAAAGCTGTTTAAAGCTCCTTGGGTGGCTTTAATGTACAGTGATGCTTGAGAGCCAATGACTTGTGGGACATTAAAGTCACTCATAAACGCCCTTTGAGATGCCTACAAATATTCAAGAGAAAAGGAAACTCTAGAAGGAATTTTACATTCTGTGTGAGTAGGCAGAGGCTCAGAGCTATCAAGATTTAGATGTTCATACAAATGCCTCTATATCAATATTTGCAGTCAAGATGTTTTAGGGACATTACCCAGATAAGTATTTCCACAGTTCTTGGGTCTGGGAAGGCAGTCAAACCGACAAGCCGAAAAGAAGAATTGACAGACCCCCTTGCAGGGTGACTTACTCACCTGTCTTAAGCAGACAAATGTAGGTTTCACTTTAAGAGTCACAGATTCCGTGTAGTAAACACAACGTGCAAAAGTGTTACACTACATAAAAAAATGAGACTTCACCTAGAATGAGCTGTTTAAAGTATCTATTTTCACTACTTTAACTTGGGTGAATGCAAATTTGATTAATATTTACTGAAATCTAATAGATGCTAGTCACAGTCTAAGGTGGTTTAGTGAAAATTAGTATATTTAATCTTCCTGACAACAAATGGTGAGTTAGGTCTCAGTAGCAGCTATTTTACTGACGAGGAAACACACACACATAGATCACTCATTTACCTGGGATCACACAACAAACTTGGATGGGATTAGAACAGACCGCAAGTTTTTTGTTTTTTTTTTTCCCACCTCACCAAGCTGCCTTTCTTCATCTTTACTAATTGACTTTAAAGTATCTCACAGTTTAACTCTCATTTGCCAATTTTAGTTCCATAGGATCATTTACTTGTGATGGATTTCATGAAATACATTTGAAAAGTTGCTAAGTGTAGGATCCATATGAATCTAGTCTCACCTACAGAAATCTAGACTGACCTACAGTATTTAGACTTACCTATGAAAGTGTTTGGAGAAGGCAATGGCACCCCACTCCAGTACTCTTGCCTGGAAAATCCCATGGACGGAGGAGCCTGGTGGGCTGCAGTCCATGGGGTCGCTAAGAGTCGGACACAACTGAGCGACTTCACTTTCACTTTTCACTTTCATGCATTGGAGAAGGAAATGGCAACCCACTCCAGTGTTCTTGCCTGGAGAATCCCAGGGATGGGGGAGCCTGGTGGTCTATGGGGTCGCACAGAGTCGGACATGACTGAAGCGACTTAGCAGCAGCAGCAACATGAAAGTGTTAGTTGCTCAGTCACGTCTGACTCTTTGTTACCCTATGGACTGTAGCCTACCAGGCTCCTCTGTCCAATAGTATCTGCAATTTTACGATAGAGAATTTTTTCCACCTAAAATTATTTGAAACCTCAGTAAATAATATCTTGTTAGAGTCAGTAATCTTGAAAGTGTTGAAATCAAATCTATAATTTCATCAGTTGAGGAGGTTGCATTCTTAAATGATAGTGATTCTAATTATTATATATTCTACCATGTATGAATTGGGAGAAATTGCCATGTCTGTTTCTCAAAAGCTGTGGCTCAGGTACACTCTGATGATTTTCAGAACTGTGCAAAAGAAAGTGAGATGTTTTCTATTGGATCGGGTAGACACATGTAAAGAAGAATCAAATATGTGTTTAAAGTTATAATCTATATGCAGTTATAGTACATATTTAATAATTTTAGATTCTTTAACATTCTCAAGAGCTTTCGTCTTAGACCACCTTATTATACTCACTGAATCCCTGCCCCACAAAGAACACATTTGTGTCATAAGTTATAAGTACTCTAAAAGCTCATATCACCATAAGGAAGATAATCCTGTCTATGGCCTGCTAGGTCACTTCAGTTGTGTCCAACTCTTTGTGATTCTATAGACTGTCGCCCACCAGGCTCCTCTGTCCATGGGATTCTCCAGGGAGAAATACTTGAGTGGGTTGCCATTTCCTCCTGCAGGGAATCTTCCCAATCCAGGTATGGAACCCAAGTTTCTTATGTCTCCTGCATTGGCATGCAGGTTCTGTACCACTGGCACCACGTGGGAAGCCTCAAGGAACATACTCAACTACTTAGAAAAAAATGCTGTTTCCAAAGCATATATTAGGAGTTCAGTTCAGTTCAGTGGCTCAGTCTGTCCGACTCTTTGTGACCCCATGAATCGGAGCACACCAGGCCTCCCTGTCCATCACCATCTCCCGGAGTTCACTCAGATTCATGTCCATCAAGTGAGTGATGCCATCTAGCCATCTCATCCTCTATTGTCCCCTTCTCCTCCTACCCCCAACCCCTCCCAGCATCAGANTCATGCATTGGAGAAGGAAATGACAACTCACTCCAGTGTTCTTGCCTGGAGAATCCCAGGGATGGTGGACCCTGGTGGGCTGCCATCTATAGGGTCACAAAGAGTTGGGCATGACTGAAGTGACTTAGCAGCAGCATTTGCCCTAGAATTCTTTCAGAATTAAAGATCATAATTTTGATTATGCTTTCAGTCCTATCCAGCAGCAGAAAAAAAATAAATGGTTGCTATTATTATCACTTTGGCCACATGGGAAGTCACAGAGGATTTAATGTCAGTGTAATGATATAACATACTCAGATATAGATATGGCAGCTGCTTGTTCCATCTATTCCCCATGGAACAGTTTCTATGTGTAATAGGGAACTAAGGGGATTGTATATACAATCTGTCTTTAGTTCCTTATAGACTCAATATTATACTCAAGGTTTTCCTTTGCTGTAGGGATTGCTTATCCTCCAAGGAACAGCCAAAATTAATGACCATTTCCCACCAGCAAGATGGCAGAAGAGCAAGCCCTAGAATCTCCTTCCCTGCATGAATACACTGACTCCAAACAAATTATATACAGATTCCCTCTGTAAGAAATCCAAAACTTAGTTAAAATGATGCTGCACACAGTTCCAGCATGATACCAGTCATGTTGAAACTGTTAAGAAAATGCAAGGTACGTCTTGCCATATATCTATAGTGATCCAAAACTATGTGATTGGGGCAAAATTCCCCAGTTCCCAGGTTTTCCCTGGGGAGAGAAAGAGATTCACAATACATCCAAAGCCCCAGCTTTTCTAAGGGCCATTCAGAAGACTGGCCTCTGTATAGCCTGTATGAGAAAGCTGAAGGGATATGGGATATGGCATAGTTTAGCTGCCTGAGGTGAGAGAGAAGAGAGACAGCAATTTGGGCTAAAATTCACTATAGTTTCCTACCCCTCATTAACTTAACCTAGCTAGTAGTAGAAAAAATTTTTCTTACAGTTTCTCCTTGGTAAAGGAAAAGGTACACTGTTCAACCAATGACCCAACTGATTTGGGAGCTGCCCAAGGAATTGACTAATCTCCCATGTTAAAGGTCTACAGGTCTACGGGATGGGCCGAGCCGCAGCCAGCTAGCTCTCCTTTGATATTTGCTCAATCCTTTTTTCTGTGAGCTAGCCAGGCTGTGCCTTAGGTTAGAGCTTTTTGTGAGAAAGTTCTCTCTTTCTCTCTCTCTTTTTTTTCCTCTCTGGCCATCCCACAGTTTGGATTGCTATCTCACAGTTAGCTCCTTCAGATTGTCCTCAGGGCATTCAGGCTTGGTCCTTACTCTAAACATGCACCCCACACCTCCTCCACTCCCTGGTGGCAGACACGAGAGTCTGGACTATCTCTGCTGAGAGTTGTGGTTAAGGGACATATTCTGTGGGTTTTGTGTTTATTTATTTGTTTATTTTTCTTCCCTCCCAGTTATGTTGCCCTCTGAGATTCCAAAACTCCCCACAGACCTGCTGGTGAGGGTTTCCTGGTGTTTGGAAACTTCTCCTTCACAACTCCCTCCCTGGGACGGGTCTCCATCCCTAACTCTGTCTCTCTTTTTGTCTTTTATATTTTGCCCTACCTCCTTTCGAAGAGAATGGGCTGCCTTTCAGGGTGTCTGCTGTCCTCTGCTACCATTCAGAAGTTGTTTTGTGGAAGTTGCTCATCATTCAAACGATCTCTTGATGAATTTGTGGCAGAGAAAGTGGTCTCCCCGGCCTATTCTTCCACCATCTTAGGACCGCCCCCATGTCTTTTTCATTTATGGTTTTCTCAGGGTATATTCCCAGTAGTTGGATTGCTGAGTCAGTGGTAAAAAACCTGCCTGCCTGCCTGCCTGCCAATACAGGAGATGTTGATGTAGATTAAAATCCCTGGATCCAGGAGATACCCTGGAGGAGGACATAGCAACCCATTCCAGTGTTCTTACCTGGCAAATCCCGTGGACAGAGGGACCTGGTTGGCTTATAGTTTAGTTCATAGATTCACAGAAAGTCAGACACAACTGAAGTGACTTGGGATCCCATGCATCCACAAGGTTTTTTTTCCCCCCAGTTTTTATTTATTTTATTTTATTATTATTATTTTCCCCCCAGTTTTTAAAGAAATCTCCATACTATTCTCCATAGTGGCTATATCAATTTGTTGCCACCAACTGTGCAAGAGGTTTTCCTTTTCTCCACAGCCTCTCCAGCAATTATTGTTTGTAGATTTTGAATATGGCCCATTCTGATTGGTGTGAGCTGATACCTCACTGTAGTTTTGATGTGCATATCTCTAATAATGAGCTATGTTGAGTACTTTTTTCATGTGTTTATTGCCCATCTGTATGTCTTCTTTGGAAGAATGTCTGTTTAGGTCTCCTGCCCATTTTCTGGTTGGGTTGTCTATTTTTCTGACAGTGAGCTGCATGAACTACTTGTGTATTTTGAAGATTAATCTTTTGTCAGCTGTCTCATTTGCAATATTATTTCCCATTCTGAGGGTTGTCTTTTCATTTTGTTTATAGTTTTCTTTGCTGTGCAAAAGTTTTTAAGCTTAATTCATGCCCATTTAAAAAAAATTTGTTTTTATTTCCATTACTCTAGGAGGTGGGCCAAAGAGGATCTTGCTGTGATTTATGTCAAAGTGTTCTGCCTACATTTTCTGAGTTTTATAGTTTCTGGCCTTACATTTAGGTCTTTAATTCGATTTTATTTTTGTGTATGGTGTTAGGAAGTGTTCTCATTTCCTTTTTACATGTAGCTGTCCAGTTTTCCCAGTACCAGTTATTGAAGAAACTGTCTTTTCTCCACTGTATAATATATTCTTGTGTCTTTTGTCAAAGATAAGATGCCCATAGGAGTGTCAGTTTATCTCTGGGTTTTCTGTCTTGATCCATTGGTCCATATTTCTGTTTTTGTGCCAGTACCATATTGTCTTGATCATCGAGACTTCCTAGTATGTTATGAAGGGAAGAAGGTTGATTCCTCCAGCTCTATTTTTCTTTCTCGAGATTGCTTTGGCTGTTTGAGGTCTTTTGTGTTTCCATAAAATTGTGAAACTTTTTTTTTAGTTCTGTGAAAAATATCGTTGGTAATTTGAAGGAATTTCATTGACTCTATAGACTGTTTTAGGTAGTATATTAATTTTCACAATATTGATTCTTCCAATCCAAGAACATGATACATCTCTTCATTTGCTTTGTGTTGTCTTTCATTGATATAGTTTTCTGCATACAGGTCTTTTGTCTCCTTAGGTAGGTTTATTCCTAGGTATTTTATTCTTTTTGTTGCAATGGTGAGTGGGATTTGTCCTTAATTTTTCTTTTTGATTTTTTGTTATTAATGTATAGATGCAAAGGATTTCTGTGCATTGATTTTGTATCCTGTGACTTTACTAAATTCATTGATTAGCTCTAGCAATTTTCTGATGGTATCTTTAGGGTTTCCTATGTACAGTATATCATCTGCAAAGAGTGAGAGTTTTACTCTTTTTCCAGTGTAGACCCATTTTATTTCTTTTTCTTCCCTGATTGCCATGTGTAGGACTTCCTACAAAACTTTGTTGAATAATAGTGGTGAAAGTGGCTACTACTTGTAATTGTCTTCTCTTGTTCCTGATCTTAGAAGAAATGTTTTCAGTTTTTTACTATTGAAAATAGTGTTTGCTGTTTTTTACATATTACTTTTAAAAGAACTTTATGAAGTCATTTTATCAGACAAAAGCAAATCAAAGGGAAGATCCATTATCCCCCCACAACCACCAAAAAAGAAAAGAAAAACACTCAACACTAAAATAATAAATGCCAATAGAGTATTGTAAAGTAAAATAAAGTAAAAAAATAAAAAATTAAAAAAAATAAATGCATATGTATTATTAGATATTTCAGATATAACAGAAGCATTTGAGAAAGTCCCCAGTTTCAAAAGTTATTTACTAGTAAGCAACCCTGCTGCATCTTCCCCATCTGCTCCTTCAGATCCCTACTCCATCCCTCTGCAACTTTCTCTGGANAAATGCATATGTATTATTAGATATTTCAGATATAACAGAAGCATTTGAGAAAGTCCCCAGTTTCAAAAGTTATTTACTAGTAAGCAACCCTGCTGCATCTTCCCCATCTGCTCCTTCAGATCCCTACTCCATCCCTCTGCAACTTTCTCTGGACCCCTCCCTGAAGGTTGGCTTTTGTGGGCTACATCAGGAGCTCCCTGGTTACCTGGTGTCTACTTGGGAACTGTCAGAGGAGGCACTAGATGAGAGGGAAGGAGGGAGGGGCAAATTACATTCATGGGACTAAGACATACAAACCACTAGATAAAACAGACAAGCAACAAGAATATATTGTATAGTAATATATGAAGATTTAAGAAATCAGGATGGTGAAACTGGGTACTGTGATGTCAATACTCACGATAATGAGAACTACCACCTCATTGACGTAGGTGTTGGTACAAGAGAGCTGGAGGAGTGGGAAGATGTCACACAAGTAATGGTTGATTACATTAACCCTGCAGAAGGTTAGTCTAAGCATGCACCCTGTGTGGGCAGATGCTCCAGCAAAACCCATCACATATGCAGCNTGTGGAGAAAAGGGAACCCTCTTACACTGTTGGTAGAAATGCAAACTAGTACAGCCACTATGGAGAACAGTGTGGAAAGTCCTTAAAAAAATTGCAAATAGAACTGCCTTATGACCCAGCAATCCCACTGCTGGGCATACACACTGAGGAAACCAGAATTGAAAGAGACACATGTACCCCAATGTTCATTGCAGCACTGTTTATAATAGCCAGGACATGGAAACAACCTAGATGTCCAAAGAAGACTTTCAAAATTGTACAAACTTCCGGCCTCAGGACACCCAAGGGGCCGAGGAATGAACTACACTCCTGTGAACAGAGGCCGCCCAGGCAGACGCTTGGAAAAGCGTCCTCTAGTTTATTTCTGGACACAGCTACCCCTGTGGCCTTCACATCTAGTCCCGGCCTCCTCTTCCCCTCTGTGGTCTGGCCCTCCTCCTTCAGGGTCACCCCGAGTAAGGCCAGAAGCCGACACTGTCCTCTGCACCCTGCTTCCCCTCTTTGACACTGCCACGGGCAGGGTCTCACCCTCTGGACCTTGCTGAAGTCCAAACCAGAAAGCCCGTCAGAGTTTACTATGTGACAACCAATTAGCTGACTAAACGCTAGACTCTAAATGACCCATGCCATTATGTTGTTACCAAGTTTCCCAAAAGTCTCACCAGTCCGTCTAAAAGAAAGAACACCAACACTCGGAGGCCTCAGGCCGGGAGGCACTCCTGGGCCCCTCAGCGCCAGAGCTACTTTTTAGGCTGGCTGGCAGTTAGTTGGAGATCTTTCCAGAATTTAACATACTGTAGCTGGTCCAGAGGAGTCTTTAAAGACAATAACTCCTTGTTTTGTTTCTGTTTTTCAGAACTTTTCACAGACTATTACCAAGATGTTTGGATAATGCAGTCATCCCAGAGGACAAACCCATGGGCTTCAGTTTACAAAATTCTGTAAAGTCCCCACTGTACTCTGGGACCAGAAGGAAAACCCTGCAGGGTTTCTTCTACTGCCAGACCCTCCCCTTAGCAGCCCCACCTCCAGCTGTGTAGTGTTCCATCACTCGCCATTAGGACTATCACAGTTTAATCACCAGTCACCTTTTCAACCTCACTGCCACCCACACGGACGTCCATCCGATTCAGTAGTCCCCAGGCTCGGCTGATTAGCAGAGTCGCAGGCGAGCATGTGACCAGCTCAGCACCGCGGCCTCCCTGTGAACGCACCGAGTCAGGGTCACAGGGATGTGAGGCTGGGGATGTGTGCCAGGCCCCAGGTAATGTCAGTGATCCGTTTATTCTTCATTCTCAGATATATTTCCCATTCTCGTTGCTGGCCAGTCTCCCCCATGCCTTTTTGCCAGCTTTACTATTTGGTCGCCCTTCTTCCATAAACTTAGTCTTCCATCCTGCTTGAAGAAACCCCACTCCTCTGTGTTTAAGGACCAGAATATGCATTCAGCAAGTCCCCATCACTGTCCATGTTGCCTGGAACAATCTACGGACCGAAGGTCTTTCTGGGCCACATAACAACCAAACTGATCTTTGCAACATACAAATCCACATACACCACTCGGAGCCTGTCCTGGGCCTTGCCTGTCGCAGCCTTTCCTGGTTCCGGTCCCCTTTGGCACCACCTTCCACCTCCATCTTACAGGACCCTCCAACCCACAGCTCCTCAGTTCTGCGAATGGGCCCTGTTATTGCCCTTGTCCCATGGCATTTGCACGTGCTGTTCCCCCTCATGCTTATTGCCCAGTCAGGAGACTAAGCATCTTCTTAAAACCAATAATGTCTCAGCAACCAGAATGTGAACAGAAAACATTTTGAGTGTGTTCAGAAATTAAAAAGAAAGCACTAAAATAGTTATCACAGGAAAAGAGCAGAGCTTTGTTGGCCTTCCTACATTGTTTGAAAGATCAGTGAAGTCTTTATTTTTAAACATATGCTGCAGGGAGGCTGCTGGGAAGGAAAACTCCAGCATTTTGTTCTGGGCCCCATTCCCAGAGTTTCTCATTCAGCAGATCTAGGATGGATGTGAGAATCTGTATGTTTAACAATTTCCCAGGTGCTGCTGGCATCGATCATCCAGTATTTACAACTCTGAATACACAACAGAGTCACTAGCTGAGCTCTTAAAAATACAGTTGCCTGGGCTCACCTCAGACCAATTAACTAGGAATCTCTGGGGACAGAGCCCAGGCACTTCTATGTTAAGCTTCACAGGTGAGAGTATTACACAGTCAAAATGGAAAAGCACTAAGTCTAGGAGTTACAGTCTTAATTTAGGCAGAGGATTCCCACTCATAGAACATTTCTCTCCTTCAGCTAGTTAACTCTTATCTATTTTTTAGATATCAACTCATGTCACTTCCTTTCTTATAAGCCCTAAGGTACCTGTGTCTCTTTCTTTGGGAGGCTGTCTCAGATTGTAACAGCAGGTCATTGATATGATGGTTTCAGCACTGTCTGTCTTCAAGGCTGGAAGTCCTATGGATCTGGGCTCATCATTGAAACCTCCATGTCTAATGAAGTGCATAGCACATCTCAGCTCTTCAATAAATATTTATCAAATGAATAAACCATAAATTGCCTAGTTGCCAGTCATTTCTCTTGTATCTTGTGAGACCAATTCTGAGAAGCATGTAGAGGAAACTTTGAACTTGGCTGGCAGCTCAGTACGTAGGAGGCAGATCCATCTCATCCCACAGCGCAGCAGGCATGCAGGTGCATATGCTCAGAGCCTTGAACCAGTACCCACATTATGGACAGGAAAACCCCCTGGTCCAAGAAAGAGCAAGGAAGGTCCCTTCTTTCTGTAGGTTGGTGCCCAAAAAGTCCTCCATGAGAAATCAAAAACCCAGATTTGCCCATGTGTTGGTAAGAAGCCCAAACTGACATGATCTGCACAGTTCTATAACACCAAGCTGAAAAGTTTGTGGTTGGGAGCAAGTGTGGTGTACAGGGTGGGGAGTGGGAATTTTTCAAGACATTTTCACAATAAAAAATTTTTTTACAAAACTCTTGAGAATACAGACCACTATGTTTAGAAACTTGGTGCAGAAGAACAAGCAACACCAAAGGCTAGAAGGACAGTAAAGACATTTTAAATGAATATGCTTAAAAAAAGATTAAAGATATAAATTAACAAATTAACATTTTAATAAAAGAACAAGATGTGAATAAAGGGGCATTTAGAGCAGCTGCAGTGTTGAGTGCATCCAGGTTCAAGAGACATATCAGTGAACCAGGAAGGCCTCAGAGAACCCCAGGGACCCCAGCCCTAGGGCCTCCCCAGCCCCAGAGGGGCAAAGTACATAGAAGAGAGGGGGCCAGTCCTAAAGGGAGGCTTGTTGCTAAGAAACAGGAAACAGAGATGAAACCTGACATGGCTGGAAGCACCTGGAGGCAGAAGAAGGACCGTGGGCAAATGTCCAGGAGCAAAGGCTGATGCTGATGCTGATGCTGAGATGCACCAGGCCAGGGAGGGCCAGGCACCATATCTGACCAGAGCCTGTCTCCTTACCCCAGGGAGAAAATAAAGCCATCCCGGTGGGGAGAGGGAGGAAAGCAGCATGGGGAGAACAGAGATTGGCTGAGTATTTACTCAAAGGGGCTAATTCAGAAGCAACAGACTACCTTAAATTGCCAAGTTTGTTATGTGCCATCGAGGGAGATGGGAACTGAGTTAACAAACATAAAGTTTCTACAGAAATACAGTTACTGTACTATCATGGCTGACTTTGCTTTTTATAACTCAAATTTTTACCTATTACCCCACACAAGAGGGCTTTTGCTGTTTCGCAATGAGAGGAATCTTGCCACCACGGGAATCACATCACCCTTGGATTTGTCGTTTTACAAGGAAGATACTGGTCTCCTTGTAAATATTGTGCTGTCATGATACAAAGGACAGTGCCTTGCCAGGATGGGGACACAAATCTATACAAAAGATGTTCTCATTCCTTGCCCGCCTCCCCAACAGCAGGATGTGGGGGACACACACGCACCCTAACCCCCACTGCCTGTGGACATTGCAGCCGGGTTCTGGGCAGGCACAGCTTCACTGCAGAGGGACATGGTGGCATGGTGCTCATGTGGTCAGCCTTGAGACCCAGCGGTGCCAGGCTGTCTTTATTTTATTTTTTCATAAATTTATTCATTTTAACTGGAGGCTAATTACTTTACAATACTGTAGTGGTTTTGCCGTACATTGACATGAATCAGCCGCGGGTGTACATGTGTTCCCCATCCTGGAGTTCTGCTCTCTCTTTATGCTGAGGAATCCTGTGTCACAGTCTGCTAAGCTGAAGGTCAAGCTTCAGACCCTAGAGAATTCACACTGCAGAGCCCCTTATCGCCAGTTTTTCCCCAGTGCCACTTGCTCATCCCACCCCCACACCCATAGCTCTGCTGGTCCTAACTGGACCATCTCCTGTTTGTACATCTTTGTGCAAATAACCTCTTGAACCACAACCAGTAGGCCAGCACCTGATGCCTATGTGCTTCCTGGTTTGCTGAAAAACTCTGATAATCTTTCCGTTTTATCTGTGCCCTGTGCACCATGACGAATATTGCAGGTATTGGTTACTAGGGGTCCTGTAGAGTCACTGGAGAAAGAGGGGAACTCAGATGTAATTCACCTAAACCGGAAGTGCTTCGCCAGTGTGTCTATGAGCTGACTGTAAGACTGCTCGGTAGCAGCAGATGGGGTGAGCCCAGAGGATGCGCGAGCCCCGTTTTCTCCATGGACAGCCTCCCAGGTGGACCATGGTGCCATCATCCCCTCTCCACTTGCTGTCACCGGATTTCTTGACTAGGTAGAATGCAAGACTCACCCCTCGCTTTAATCCTGCCTGGTAGCCCATCTCTGTTCATAGCTGAACCCGTAAGAGGTGCCAACAAAGGAGAATAAGATGAACTCAGGGGCTTCTAATCTTTATTAGTAACATTTTCCTAAATAAACACTTTTTAAAATGTCATCATTGAAGCCTCAAAGAAAAAGAGAACTTTAAAATATGCCTGAAAGACATATAAGTAGATTTGAACAAATAGAAAGATACACGTGCTCTTGGAAAGTGTGTGTCAACGTCATAAAAATGTCACTTCTGCCCAAGATTATTCCCATTCTTGTTAAGTTTACTCTAAAATACTCATATTTTTGTGTGCTTCTTATGGCTTTTATTGATGATGGGAGGGTTTCTAATGCAAATTCGTATCAGAATAGAACTGGAGTCTCCCTTTCTCTTGAAGTTTCAATGATGATATTTTTAAAAGTCCCTATTTAGGAGAACTTCTCTACTCTAAAAACACCTATCAAGCATAAGACATACATTTGGAGAAAATATTTGCAAAAACACATGGCTGATATAGAACAGGTATCGAGAACATATAAATAACTCTCCAATCTCAACAGTAAGAAGCTAAACAATCCAATTTTTTAATTATTGGGAAAAAATATTTGAACAGATTCTTCACCGAAGAAGATATACAGATGGCAAATAAGACATGTAAAGATACTTCATAGTATTGGTTCTGTGAGAAATGAAATTAAAACCACAGTGAGGTACTATTTTATAACTGTCATAATGGCAAAAAGAGAGAGCATGAAAAAAAGTGGAAAGAAGGAAGTAAGGAAAGCAGGAGGGAGGAAGGGTGGGAGGAAAGAAGGAAGAAAAAAAAGTAAAAGAAATGTTGATAATGTGTTGATGAGGACGTAGGACATGTGGAGCCACTGGAACTGGAACTCTCTCACTTCCAGAAACTCTGGGAAAAGTCTAGAAGTCTCATAAAGTTAAAAACACACTTAAAGAATCAACAATTTCACACCTAGCTATTTATCTAAGAGAAACAAAAATCTATGTCCATACAAAGGTTTTGTTCAAAATCATGCCAATGTCTAAATGCTAAATGGATTTTTTATATGTGTGGTATACCAATACAATGAAATATTACTCATCCATAAGCAGGAGCCATTAAAGGATGTGCTAATTTCTACAGCATGGATTAAGATACACTCTAATAAGTGAAAGAAGCCAGATCCAACACTCCACGACAAGTGAGTCCACCTCAACATTCTGGAAAAGGCTGAACATAGTGAGAGAAAGCAAGATTATCGGCTGCCAGGGGCTGAGAGTTGGAGGGGTGGATTGAATATATCGGAGGATGAGGAAACCTATCAGGTGAAGGAAGTGCTGTACAATTTGGTTGTCCTGTGGCTACATGACTATATACAGTCATGAAACCCTCATAGAACTCTGCCAGGGAGAATTTTACTGTGTATAAAATAAAATCCACTTAAAAACTGCAAACATTATCAAACAGAGAAAATAATTAATTGAATTTATCTTGGAAACAATTTCTATGATTTTTACATCCTCTGAAAATATAGGGTAAAAAGAACTGAATGAAATTTTAAATTTGGTATGCTTAATATCTGCAATAAAATTGGTATTTTAATTATGAAATTGTTTTATATACAGTGCAGGATAGCATAATAAGTAAATATATTAATATTATTAGGAACTAATATTGGAACAAAAGAGGAAGAAATATTAATATAAAATTAAAGAAATTAAAAATTTTATAGTTTTCATTTTTAATTGAAATTAATATGAATTTATAACTTATATTCTTTCTGGTGTTGTCTACCCAAAGATGGAGAAGGCAATGGCAACCCACTCCAGTACTTTTGCCTGGAGAATCCCATGGACGGAAGAGCCTGGTAGGCTGTAGCCCATGGAGTCGCTAAGAGTCAGACATGACTGAGCGACTTCACTTTCACTTTTCACTTTCATGCATTGGAGAAGGAAATGGCAACCCACTCCAGTGTTCTTGCCTGGAGAACCCCAGGGACGGGGGAGCCTGGTGGGCTGCCGTCTATGGGGTCANCACTCTCCTCTTTCACTTTCATCAAGAGGCTTTTTAGTTCCTCTTCACTTTCTGCCATAAGGGTGATGGATTCTTTCCTAAATGCTTTCCTTGGTTGTGATTTATTGTGATGATTTAAGTGATAATCTGTATAAGTTAGACTTTAAATCTGCTTTTAAAAGAAAAATAATTTCATTTCTGTTGTTCATCTGAATGTCCTAATGATGTGTGCAGTAAAGTTATGTTTTCTATCATTTTTAGAGGCCTCCCTCAACCTAGAAATTCCTTATGGAAAAAAAAAAAAAGCTTGATTTTAAATTGCAACAGACACTTCAGTTTATGCCGCAGAACACAATAGTGACTTTTTAAAAGATTTTTTTAATAAAATGTTAGTTGTACCATTAGTTTCTAAATAGCTTAAGGTTTCAGTTCAAAGAAAATCTCATGCCAAACTTACCTACTCAAAATGTGTTTTTCTGGTCCCAGTGTCCAGCCTCCCATTTCTTCCACCAGTTTCCAAATGTCAAGTCAAGTAACCAATAGGGTTGATAAAGAAACACTTACATCTACCCTGCTCGTCATCACACAAGACTTACGTGGATTCCAGGATGCTCACCTCTGTCCTGCGAATAAACCCAAGCTCTCTGGACCCAAAGAATGTGGGGGCTTTAAATTAACCCATGATCTTTAACATGAATCAGCGATCCTCCTGCTAAAATATGCCCACTACCTGCATCCAAAAAGCATTATTACCTGCCCCTGGGGGAATGGTTTCAGGGCCCTGGAAGACATGCCCAAATACAGTGGCTCTGGGAGAAAGCCATGAGCACAGGGACATTAGATTTCACAGTGGCCATGTTGAGAAACCCAGTAAAAAAAAAAAAAAAAAAAAAATCACATTTGTGGTCAGTTGACTTCATAAAGTCACACTTTACCTTTCAAACTTTGAACTAGGTGAACAGAGACATGATTTAATTTGTGGTTCTGCTGCATGGAAACTACACATCATTTAAGTTTAGAATTTATTTTCAAATGTTTAAAAGCACCAGTAAATCATTTTTCTTTATTACTGACATTCAGATTTACCTGATCCTTGAAACGTTGTTATACTTTAATTATTATGAGCTGGTTTTGAATTTCAAAGTATCATTTGATAACTGATTTAATTTTCAAGATATAAAATATGGGCTCTCTTCCTACAAACAGAACTGCTTTTTATAAAGAGAAATATGGTCAAGATAATTATTATACTCAGTTTTTATCATATGAAATCTTTAATAAGAAAAGCTTTTTTGCTGTAGCTTTGTGAATTGTTCCAACTTGCAGTATATGACTCCATTTATTCATAGATGCATATGTTAAAAATTGCATTGTATTTTAGACAGTAGGTTAGGTGGACTAAACCAGACATTTATTGCATTATGGGGAAGATCTATGCAATTATTTTTTGAAAAATATGCATAATATCTCTTCACCAATGTTCACCTCATTAAAAAAGAAATACCATTTCACTTTAGCTACAAAGACCTTTCATTGACAGAGGCATGTTGGCCACAATGATCTATTGGAATTCTTTTTTCTCTCTCTCCCTCTCAGATACATTTTTAAAATACCTCTACCTCCAGATGATTCAAAGATATATGATACTTAAAGATGCAGGTTGTTTTTTTCGTGGTTACGCATCAGTAACACAACAAAGGTCAGCTTTGCTCCGTTTTGCATGTGATATGCTCGTATGTCTGACTGTTTCTATCTATCTAGACTCACTTACTGCACTTTTCCAGATTTCATTGTGTTTGTCCTTTTCAAAGCATCTTGTGCTGCGTTAGAGCCATGACTTTTTGAATTATTAACACCAGTACCATGCCTCCCAGAAATGAGACAGTATGGGTACTGAATTATCCTGTGTGTCTCCAAGTCAATTTCCACACAGCCTTGGCATCTGAGAAGCAGGGAAGGTGGGATAGCTAACACTGAATATAGGAGAACCGGGCTCTTGGTCTGGGTCTGCTCATGCACTGGTGGTATGCCCCTACACAAAAGATTCTTTTGTACTATTTTTTAAGCTTTTAAAATCTTACTATGCCATAGGTGATGTTCCAGGCCACAATATAGATATCCTTCATTAAAATGAGGCTTGTGGAATTATCCTGAGTACCAATTAGGATACCAAAACAAAATCATTTGGTCTTGTTTTTCTTACAACTTATCATCTACACCCATATTTTGTATTTTATAGTGAGTTAAGCTATTAAGAGAGGATGAGAAGGAACTCAGTGAAGGAAGGTTTGCGTAGACTGACTCTTTTCAGACAAATTTCCCACACATCATGTTTTCCCTGGTTTAGTGCCTCTTCCAGCAGGAAGATGGACTGAGGACCACTTGAAGTTTAGGTTCTTTCCTTCCCTTATCTGATTCCCAGTTCCCAAGGACAAGAAAAGTTTCCCTTATTACTCTTTCTAAGAGCATCAGATAAGGAAAACTCAGCTGAATTCACGGGGGTTCTGGAGAGTCCAGAGCAGAATTCTCAGGAGAAAGGAAGTTCAGGGATTGCAGTTTGCTTTGGTGGCTCAGATGATAAAGAACTCACCTGTCAATTCAGGAGACCCAGGTTCAATCCCTGGGTCAGGAAGATCCCTCGGAGGAGGAAATGGCAGCTCACTCCAGTATTCTTGCCTGGGAAATCCCACAGACAGAGGAGCCTGGTCGGCTACAGTCCATGGCGTGGCAAAGAGTCAGACAGGACTGAGCAACTAACACTTTTCCTTGCCAAGAGAGCACTGAAACTTTGAAGAGCTCAATGAGGCCAGGATACCCAAGAGCAGGCCTGAGGGGGTCAATCCAGCTCATTAGTGAATGCAGATAAAGATAGCTTCTGTTTTAATACTTGATGGCACCGGAATCTGTAACAGTGCTCAGCAAATAGCTGTTGACAAGTGAATAGAATTGTTGTGAGGATTAAATTAGCTTTCACACGTTTCGTTTTCACAGTGTTTGTGGCACTTACATGTATGTTAGGTTTTGTTTTGGTTATTTTGTTTTGTTTTGTTTTAGTTTGCTTTCTAAGTGCTAAAATTAGGACTCATAATACATCAAGCTTCTGATCTGTAATGGAACTTCCACACAAGCTTCACAGTTCAAGCTTCTGATCTGTAATGGAATTATCTTATTCCATGAAGTCAAATTTAAAATGCTAAAAGAAGATAGGTTGACATAGACAAATCCTGAATCACGTTAGAGCGATTTTTCAATGAATTTAGATGGGGTAGCTACCAATCCGAAGCTGGTTAGGCCAGAAAACAGTTAGTGAAGAAAGCACATCTTGACAGAGCAGCAAGAGCCCAGGTGTACCCTTTAGGCAGCTGCCTGATTCTTGTCTCTGTTTTCTACCTGTGGCAACTATTTGAATAGTGTTTTGCAGACTTCTGATAGACTTGAGAAAATGTGTGGACAGTCTTCCACTTGGTCAGTAAAGAAAAACCTTGACCAGATAAAATAATTTGAATAGTCTTCCAACCATGAGAATTGACTTACATATTAGCCACTTCTTGTTTGTTAGCCACAAATCTTTCCCTTCCTCAAAGGCAGGTTTTCCTCCCCTTCTGCTTGCTCAGTGAATGTCACAGACTCACTAAATGCAGGCTGAAATAAACCACAAGGCTGAAATGAGGCTGTAGCTGCCTTCCAGTCTCTAAGAACAGGAAATACTCAGGCTAGCCTCTGGGCAAGCACAACCCCAGGTTTCTCCTTCTAACTTCTTCATCCTGGACTCATGGGGGAAGCACCCCTTCCTCTCATCATAAATTCAAACCAAAGTAAGACAGACTTTTCTTTTGTGAAATAAACTAGAAATACAGCATCAGATATACTGTCCAATTCTTTTTAGTCCTTCATTTGTTGAGTTCTTAACTTTTTAATATATAATCAACAACTTTATAATTTATGAACACTATATGTGCATATGTACATGCTGAGTTGCATCAGTTGTGTCCGACTCTTTGAGAGTCTTTGGACTGTAGCCCACCAGGCTCTTCTGACCATGGGATTTTCTAGGCAAGGATACTGGAGTGGGTTGTCATGCCCTCCTCCAGGGATTCTTCCCAACCCAGGGATCAAACCTGCATCTCCTGCAGCTCCTGCATTGCAGGCAGAATCTTTACCACTGAGCCATCAGGGAAGCCCATAAATACTATATAACTTTATATAAATATCAAGTACTTTATACAATGTTATGGCTTTCCAGTCTCTCTCTTGAAGCCCTGTAACCACTCATAGGTCACAGAGTCCTTGGGACTTGAAATCTATGACTTCTATTTTCATCTTTGTTAAAATGTACTTCAAATTTTCTTAAGAGTTAAAAATTGCTTCTCTGGTGTGTTCAGTTCATCCAGTATATAAAATTATCCAACAAAATAAAATCCTTCCAAAATTCACTCACAGATCCTTTTACAGGATGACATTCCCTAAACAAAACTTCATAATGCTCTTGTTTTATCCAAATCTCTTGAGAGGATTACATATCAAAAACAATTAAAACTTCAGTAGAAATGGGGTCAAAATACTTCAGATGAGTAAGAAATCCTCTAGGTCTTTTCTAAAAGCCAGTGAACTTGGATTTTTTTCTCCTTCCTGTGTTTTTATTTAAAAAATTTTTTTTTTTTTTAGGTTTAAGCTGTTTTTCTTAACTATCTCAGTGTTGTGGTTTAGGTCATGAAATGTGGACTCTCTTCCAGAAAGGCATTTCCCACCATAAGTGAGATATTGTGATTGTTGCTCCAGAGGCTTGGGTGGGTCTCTGAATCTCAAGAGTTAGATTCCCCCAGGGTCCCTGCACCCTGTTCGGAGGCTCTGTCTCCTCCCTCCACAGCCCTGACTCTCTCCTCCTCCTCTGCTTTAAGATGCATATGTTCTCCTTCAGGCTTTTTTCTTTTCCTTCAGAGTTAATGCTCTTGCTGGCTTTATATTTCCATCCTTTCATGCTGTTGATTTCCCCTATGATCATGAAGATTAACCAAAGTAAAGATAAATTTCTGGTTTGTCAAATTGTGTAAACTCTGGCACAGAGTGCATACTCAAGAAATATCTGTAGCATTTTATTTCTTTTGAGTTAAAGGGACAAGTTAAAGTTTAAAAGTTCCCTTCATCTCCTCTTAGCCATGTTAGGACTTTTTACTAGTTCAGACCATATGAAGTTGTAGCTATTTGATGATTCTGACCTACAGAAATGACAACCTCATATGCTTCAACTAATACCATGCTGCTAAGCAGCTAGGTATTCAGTTTATAAAGAGCTCTCACATTCATGACTAGATAACCAACCAATGGTCTTGGTTAACCCAGCACTGAAGGGCTCCCAGGATATGAGATTTCAACTCTATAACAGAAAAGGAAGGAGTTAGCCACTCAGTCATGCCCAACCATGGTCCCCATAGACTGTAATTCACCAGGCTCCTCTGTCCATGGGATTCTCCAGACAAGAATACTAGAGCAGGTTGCCTTTCCCTTCTCCAGGGGATCTTCCTGGCCCAAGGATCAAACCTGGGTCTACGGTATTGCAGGCAGATTCTTCACCACCTGAGCCACCAGGGAAACCTCAGCAAACTGGGACTAGTTGGTCACCCGACTAGTGACTGACATTGCAGTCAAAATTCTGTTTTCTGTGCTTTCTTGTTCCCTAAATGTGTACAGAAAAAAAGTATGTCCAAATTAATCATAATAATATTGGGTTGGCCACAAACTTCATTTGAGTTTTTCCATAAGGTAGAAAATGAACAAACTGCATCCAACCCAATATAATCATCAATAAGATTTATCAAAAGCCCACCATGTACAGACACCTCAGTCAATCTGTGTAATCTTCCCAATAATTCTATGAGGAAGGAAGTCTTCTAATCTCCATTTTCAGTTCAGTTCAGTTCACTCTCTCAGTCGTGTCCAACTCTTGTGAACCCATGAATCGCAGCACGCCAGGCCTCCCTGTCCATCACCAACTCCCGGAGTTCACTCAAACTCATGTCCATTGAGTAGGTGATGCCATTCAACCATCTCATCCTCTNCCAAGGGACTCTCAAGAGTCTTCTCCAACACCACAGTTCAAAAGCATCAATACTTTGGCACTCAGCTTTCTTCACAGTCCAACTCTCACATCCATACATGACCACTGGAAAAACCATAGCCTTGACCAGATGGACCTTTGTTGGCAAAGTAATGTCTCTGCTTTTGAATATGCTATCTAGGTTGGTCATAACTTTCCTTCCAAGGAGTAAATGTCTTCTAATTTCATGGCTGCAGTCACCATCTGCAGTGATTTTGGAGCCCCCCAAAATAAAGTCTGATACTGTTTCCACTGTTTCTCCATCTATTTCCCATGAAGTGATGGGACTAGATGCCATGATGTTAGTTTTCTGAATGTTGAGCTTTAAGCCAACTTTTTCACTCTCCTCTTTCACTTTCATCAAGAGGCTTTTTAGTTCCTCTTCACTTCACTAGTCGGTAAAAGGAGGCACAAAAAAGGAATAACCTGATGGGGGTTATGGAGCCTGAAGTAGTAGAGCAGGGAGCTGAGCACAGGGAATCCAAGCCCTAAGTCAGTGCTCTTTTGTACAGTACACTGGTTCTCCTTAGTTATCTATTTTAGACATAATGTCAATAATGTATGTATGTCAGTCCCAATCTCCCACTTCTTCCCACCTCCCCTTTCCCCCTTGATATCCATATAATTGTTCTCCATGTCCCCATCTCTGTTTCTTTTATACATGTCCAGCTCTTAACATGAGAAGCCACTCTCTGTCCACTCGGACCACTGCTCCCTACAAACAGCTTCATCTATGGCCCATGCCCCCCGCCCCCTGGCTCTGCTCCCACTACTAAGGAGCAAAGGGGAGGAGGGCTAAGCATCACCAGGTGGGCAGGTTGCTAGGTTGTGGAGAGTACTGAGTCTTGAAAGTCATACTAAACAATTTGGCTTTTACTTGATCGACAGTAAGGAGCCAGCTAAGGCTGATAAGCGATGGCATGAGCACACTGTTTTAGAAAGATAAGTCAGAAGATCAACTTGGGCAGGGAGTCTCTCAGATTGCTTTCATTGTATGAGCACTGACAAACTCTGATGCAATGGTGTTCAGCATATACTGTGTTGAACCAAGGCAATTAGTCAGTTAAATGAAAAACATCAACCTAATCCAGTTACATCAGCCTGTGATAATATTCACTATTTTCACTCTCCAATAGAAAATGCTCACAATAAAAAGACACAAGTTGTCAAGTTTTGTTGTGTCAATTAAACACTTCAGCTGTATTGAATCCTACTGTGTTCTAATATCACTAATATATTTAGTTAAAATGTGGCTTATTAATCTTATGTTAAGCCCTAAAAGGGCTTGCTTCCCTGGTGGCTCAGTGGTAAAGAATCTGCCTGCCAATGCAGGGGACAATCTACAATGCAGATTGTAGAATGGTGGGCTACAATACATAGAGTCACAAAAGTCGGACACAGACGCGACTTAGCATCTAAACCACCACCACAAGGCTTAAAAAGGAGTGATGAACACATTTCATGCTATCTATGAAAATCGGTGGAAACCAAAAACAAAAATGAAAATTTTAACACTGTGAAGGGGAAATGAGTGCTGAAATATGTTACCAAACCATGTTATCACTGTTCTGTGTTTATTTGTGGATTCTAAGTAATTTGCCTAGAACTGCATGGAAGGAGTTTCAGAAAAAGAAATATAAAAATCTGCTTTAAGAAAATAGCTCCCCAATGGATACATGTATATGTATGGCTGAGTCCCTTCCCTGTTCACCTGGAACTATCATAGCCATTGTTAGCTATACCACAATACAAAATAAAAAGTTTAAATAATAAAGACACTATCTCCCCCCACCACCCTGATCCCTATAATGGGGTTGTTGTTATTGTTGTTCAGTCACTAAATTGACTGTGTCCAGCTCTTTGCAACCCCCATGGACACAGAGAGTCAGACAGTCCTTCTGCCAGGCTCCTCTGTCCATGGGATTCTCCAGGCAAAAATATTGGCGTGGGTTGCCATTTCCTTCTATATCTTCCTGCCCCAGGGGTCAAACCCACGTCTCTTGCATTGTGGGTGAATTCTTTACCGCTAAGACATGAAGGAAGCCCCTATTATGGGGTAGATCTGCTTTAAGATGAATGAAACAGTTTTCTACATCCATATCCATAGTTCCGCATGGATGTCCAAGCCCCTCACACTACAGGAAGCTTATATATTTCAACATGTGAGATAAAATATACTTTGCACAGAGACTTTCTTGCTAAACTCAGGATCCTTACAATGGCCGCCAACTCCTAATATTTCAAAGACTGTCTACATTAATATCTTTCAAAGCCCCAAACCTTGGCAAGGAACAAAAATTGTTTTTGAATCTGCTTCAAGAATTAATATTAGAGAATAGGAGGTTCTCCTCTCAGCAAATTGAAGCTGAATAAATTGTTCTCCGTCTCCTTAGAAATGGAATTGATTGCTGGAGGTGAACACTGCTGCGAGGAGGCAGGGTGCAGTGCTGGGGAGCGAGGCGTGTGGGCTAGAGGGGCCTTTGTTCTCTTAAATTATCGGCAGACCTGTTTCTTCAAACCCCCCAGTATAGATGCTAAAATACAGGAAATAAGTATATTAGCTTGGAGTTACATTAAAGACAGCTGGAATGGCTGGATGATCACTGCCTATTTTCTTTGATGACTGTGTGCCCGCAGAGTAGCCTGCTCCCAAGCATTTCTGGGTGGCCGCTCACATCCTCGCCACTGTGACAGATGAATCGAAGCAATCCCGTGTAGACCTGCATTCAGTTTTTTCCCTGGAAAAAGACAGCAAATCCAAGAGACTTTTCCTTGTGGTGTTTCTGGCATCTGCTTTGTCACTCCCTGCCCCATACAAGCAGTGATTCTGTGGTTTGAGGATTTGGTGTAGTTCTCCTTGTCGATTTAAAAGACCTGGAGTTCAAAGCCACCCCCCAAAGGTTCTGGTAATGGCTTTGGCTTTATTTTTTTCTATTTATAAAAATGACATAATTCTTGTAATCTACCAGTAAATATCAAACAGAATAATGAGACTAAAAGAAAATCTTACTTCCTAAAAGCAGCCACCGTAACTGCTAGTATTTTGGCAGTTTTTTCTCCCAGTCTCTCTTAGCTGTTTTAATTTAGCCAAGAACAAACTGTGTGTGTACAATTTTTATCCTGCACTGTCTACCTGACTGTTATAACCTATGCATCTCCCATTAATTCTAACTCTTCTCTGTTTTGTCATTACCGGCCAAATAAGTGTGTCTAGATCCATCTATTGGATTAAATAGAAAAAAAATAGAATAGAAAAATAGAAGAAAATATCAGATTTTCTTCTCCTACAACCAGTGGATTTTTATCATTTCATGCTTTCTTATTTGTGTATCAAATTAAATCATTGACACCATCTAAGTGAAAGGTGTGTTTCAAAGGAATAAAGTGTTCTTCGTTATAAGCCCAGAAATATGCTCTAAGGTTGTACTGACATTTGAATGCTAATTTCTAAAACAAAAGAAGAAATGGTTCCCCCAAGACACTCACAGAGCAACAAGAAGATTAGAGGGAGATGTGAAGGATGAGATTCATATGCTTCTTCAGCATTCCAGAAAAAGCATCCATCACTTAACTGACAGTCAGGGTCCTCACTTGTCACTTACCTGCTGTATGGTCTTAAATATGTCACTGAACCTCCCCACAGATACTTTATTTGGGAAATGGGAGAAATAATGCTTACTTCATATAAGGACTATTTTTTTTTGGTTTTATCACTAAGTGTTGTCCGACACTTTGTGACACCATGGACTGCAGCATGCCAGACTCCCCTATCTTTCACTATCTCCTGGAGTTTGCTCAGGGAGATTTAGCATAATCTAGTATATAATCCAGAGAAGACAATGGCACCCCACTCCAGTACTCTTGCCTGGAAACTCCCATGGACAGAGGAGCCTGGTGGGCTGCAGTCCATGGGGTCGCTAAGAGTTGGACACAACTGAGTGACTTCCCTTTCACTTTTCACTTTCATGCATTGGAGAAGGAAATGGCAACCCACTCCAGTGTTCTTGCCTCGAGAATCCCAGAGACAGGGGAGCCTGGTGGGCTGCCTTCTATGGGGTTGCACAGAATCGGACACGACTGACGTGACTTAGCAGCAGTATATAATCACTTTTTAGCATATAATCCATATTTGTTGGAACTCTGTCCTTACTATTCAAAGTGAAATCTTTTCATAGATTTGTGTTAATGTAAACAATATAAAAATAGAGAAGTGACATTTTCAAAGGCCTTAAAAATATAAGAACCAGTTCCTTAACTGCATCCTCCTATAGCTAGCATTTTTTTAAACAGATAGTCCATATTTTGCCTAGGCTGACAATGTTTTTTTTGACATCTGTATAGCCGTCAGTATACTTTGTTCATCTTGGTTGACTATGGATGTAGATTCTTAAGAAATATAATTTCATTAGTTGATCATAATGATGCACACTCGGGAAACCCAAATGATTAGTGTAGATAGAATTCTAGGACCTTGTTTCAAAAAGTGTATGTATTAACTGCTTTTAGTACAGTTGGGCATTTTCAAAACCACTATATACATATAAAGAAACCACATGGCTGCCACACTTTCATTCTTCCATGATTATTACAGTTGATCCACTCTCTCCTCTTTCTGCACATTCTTCAATCCCATGCCTCCCTTGCCTTCAGCTTGACTGAGACAACAGACTATCAGTTGGATGGGGAATCTATTAGCCTCCATCCCTCATCTCGGTTCAGCCTCTATCCTTCTCTTCTGTGAGGGCAAGGACTTGGATGTCCTCAGGGACTCGGGCCTCTTCTTCTGCCCTTGTGTCTTCAACCTCTCTACCCCTTCTAGCTGTTTCTCCTCCGCAGTGCTTTTCATCACCGACAACTGATACGTTCTTCCATCCACTGCTTTCCGTGGTTTCTCTGGGAGTCAGTCCTTGCCTGATTTTCCTCCTCTTTTCTGGACTTCTCTTTTCAGTCTTCCATCTGCTCTGCTTAGGCATCAAAGTCTACATTCAGAAAGGACCCCAGGGAATTCCATGGCTGTCCGATGATTAAGACCCCGTTGTTTCACTACCATTGGCCCAGGGCTCAATCCCTAGGCAGGAACTAAGATCCTGTAAGATGTGAAGGAAAGCCAAAAAAAAAAAAAAAAAGTCCTTTGAGCATGTCAAAGAAAGGTAACATTACTGTTAGATTTCATTGTTTGACTTGAGTAAAGGAGACATCCATATTCAACTCTTTCTTCTTTTTATATAGCTTATGGGACAGAAATAAAAATAAATGTATGTACCATCAATCTTTTGTTTCTC
>SJYV01028084.1:12954-31767 GCA_006410875.1 Neotragus pygmaeus
GCATCACTGACTCGATGGACATGAGTCTGAGTGAACTCCAAGAGATGGTGATGAACAGGTAGGCCTGGTGTGCTGCAATTCATGGGGTCGCAAAGTATCAGACACAACTGAGCGACTGAACTGACTGTTATACTCAATAATAAATGGGCATCCCAGGTGGACTAGTGGAAAAGAACCCACCTGCAAGTGCAGGAGACTTAAGAGATGCAGATTTGATCCCTGGGTTAGGAAGATGCTCTGGAGGAGGGCATGGTAACCCACTCCAGTATTCTTGCCTGGAGACTCTCATGGACAGAGGAGCCTGACTGGCTACAGTTCATAGGGTATCAAATAGTGGGACATGACTGAAGCAACTTAACATCCACACATGCACACATTCACCATAAAGCTTGTAAAGAAGTAATGGAAAAGAGCCTCATCATGTACATTAAATAAAGTTAAATCATGAATGACAACTTAATCATCAGTTGAGCAAACATGCCCTTTCAGTGATTCATGATCATCTAATTTGCACTTGGAATCCTTTGAGAATAACATACTGAAATTCCCTTGGCACTGGTAATATGTGTTGTGGTATGTGCTGCTAATTGCTTACTCAATATCCAGTCTCCCTGTCTTTCTTTAACCTGAGCTTATGGGGGTGGGTGAATGTACTCAGATAAAATCATTTTACTAGCACTCTTACTGGAGAAGGCAATGGCCACCCACTCCAGTACTTTTGCCTGGAAAATCCCATGGACAGAGGAGCCTGGTAGGCTGCAGTCCATGGGGTCGCTAAGAGTCAGACACGACTAAGTGACTTCACTTTCTCTTTTCACTTTCATGCATTGGAGAAGGAAATGGCAACCTACTCCAGTATTCTTGCCTGGAGAATCCCAGGGACCGCAAAGCCTGGTGGGCTGCTGTCTATAGGATCGCACAGAGTTGAACACGACTGAAGTGACTTAGCAGCAACAGCACTCTTACAGCTAGAAGTGGGATGACAAAGCAATGTTGACCAATTGGATGCAAGAATCACAGATGAAGATCCCTGGAAATAAATGCAGAAAGAATATTGATATAGAATGAATGAATGTGTCCCCCTAAAATTCATACATTGAAATCTACTCCTCATTGTATTGTTATTTGAAGATAATTTAATCATATAAGTGGAGCTTTTCTGAATGGAATTGGGGCTCTTTTAAGTATGGATCAGATAGCTAGCTCATTCTTGTTTTTTATTTGAGGATACAAATAGCTTGCAGTTTGCAACCTGGAAGAGGGCTCTAGTAAGAATGCAACCACTAGCATCCTGCTGTCAGACCTCTGGCTTCAGAATTATGAGAAACAAATTTTTGGTTTTTTGTAAGTCACCCAATCTATGGTAATTTCTCATAGCAGCCCAAACTGACTAAGACAGAAACATTCAGTTGCAATGCTTGATTTCACCTTTTTAGGTTTTCTTGCTTGTAATCTATATGTGACGCCTATAAGGTTGAAAGTCACAGACAGGAATAACAGAGAAAAAAGAATAAATCCCAGGTATCTGCTGTCATCACTGAGACATTTCTGGAACTCTGGACCACCAGATCCCTAAATGTCTTGATTCATTAAAAAAGTAAATCTTTATTAATTTAAAGCACTGATCTGATGAACTATGGATGGAGGTTCATGACATTGTACAGGATACAGGAATCAAGACCATCCCCAAGAAAAAGAAATGCAAAAAAAGCAAAAGGTCTGTCTAATGAGGTCTTACAAATAGCTGTGAAAAGATGGGAAGTGAAAAGCAAAGAAGAAAAGGAAAGATATACCCATTTGAATTCAGNTTTTTTTTTTTAGGTTGCTTCACAAGTTTTTATTAAATGCCAGCCATGTACATGAGACCCGACCCGGATTCAATCCCTGGGTTGGGAAGACCCCCTGGAGGAGGGCATAGCAACCCACTCCAGAATCCCACGGACAGAGGAGCCTGGGGGGTTACAGTCCACAGCGTAGCAAAGAATAGGACACAACTGAAGTGACCTAGCACATGCACAGGTAAACAAAAATAGTATAGATTATGAATGACATTTTTCTACAAGAAGAGGTGTTTATTTGTTTGTTTGCTTTCTAGCAGGCATGTAGAATATAAAAAGTCCCTTGAGTTTGCCTTCTCAGTTGTTTTACAAATTCTGTTCAACTTGGATAACAATTTTTTGGTAGGACGTTTTATGTGATACAAGCCACAGTTTTGTGGTCAGAACAGGGAGATCTCCCTTCTTTGATTACACAACACCTACCGAGCACATACATATTTAAAAGCTAATGGTCAAACAATGCATTCCCAACAGAACATTTATTAGGGAACAGTATCACACATACAGGAAGCATAGCAGTTGTTTAGCTCTCCTCTCCTTTTTCACGGAATGGGGTTATATACAGTAATGAGGCAGGTCTGCATGTCAGATTCCAAGAAGGAGATTCTGATGTTGCAAGTGGGTTTTAGGTGCCTGACTAGGAACTTAGTACTTCCTTGCTAGTGTGTTCAAGGGCTGAGTTCTAGGTGGTTTTGTCACAGCACTATTGCATGGGAAAACCTCACTTCTCCTACATTCTGCTGCCTAACCATTTAACCACAGAAACCACCAGACCCCATCCTCATGTCTGTAACTGCAGGATGTGTCAAAACCTATCATCTGAACTGTGACGCAATGAATCAAACGGTTGTCTTAAGCACTGCAGCCAGTTATTTTGGAGAGTTACAGGACCTACCCTGAAGCTTCAGTTCAGTTCAGTTCAGTCACTCAGTGGTGTCCGACTCTTTGTAACCCCATGAATTGCAGCACTCCAGGCCTCCTTGTCCATCACCAACTGCTGGAGTTCACTCAGACTCATGTCCATCGAGTCGGTGATGCCATCCAGCCATCTCATCCTCTGTTGTCGCCTTTTCCTCCTGCCCCAATCCCTCCCAGCATCAGTCTTTTCCAGTGAGTCAACTCTTCACATGTGGTGGCCAAAGTACTGGAGTTTCAGCTTTAGCATCATTCCTTCCAAAGAACACCCAGGGCTGATCTCCTTTAGGATGGAGTGGTTGGATCTCCTTGCAGTCTAAGGGACTCTCAAGAGTCTTCAACACCTCGGTTCAAAAGCATCAGTTCTTCAGCACTCAGCTTTCTTCACAGTCCAACTTTCACATCCATGCATGACCACTGGAAAAACCATAGCCTTGGCTAGACAGACCTTTGTTGGCAAAGTAATGTCACTGCTTTGTCAGTATTCATTAATTCCTTCAGGTCTTGACGGCAAGCTTGATGGCAAGTGCTGGAAGTTTATCCCACTGCAAGGGCTGCAAGGCTGGGTCCCTGGAATAGAGCCCCTGGAAGGGAAGAAACAGTGACACTCTGAGGACAGGGTGGGAAGTCGATCACTTCTGCTTTTACAACTAAATAGAGCTGCATCATCACAAACTCATAACTTTGCTTAAACCTATCAGAGCTCTGAGGTTATAGGGTGGTCATCTAAGCTGAAATCTGAAAAAGACAGGTACTTTCAAAGAAAGATAGGGCATGCAATCTTTTCACCTGGCGAAAATACTCAATTCATAGAAGCTGTTATAAATAATTCAGCCAAAATGTTTAACAAGTTGCTAAAGGCAGACTGTGGTTTTGCTTGAGTGCACAGACACCCTGAGAACTGGGGATACAAAGGTAAATCACAGATACATGAAGGTACTTTACAAACCGCACTGGATGCTGTAAGTTCGAAAGCAGATCACAACATATCGGCAAATTTCCCTTATGTTTCAGGTCTGGGGAGGTGAGGAACAGTCGTTGTTGAAAAGACACAAAGCCTGAAATTTCTCCCCTAGGGAACAAGAGCCTTATGCCAGTGAAGGCAAAACAGCAAGCTCTCCTTCTCAGGTTCAAGAGAAGCTCATTACAGCTGAAAATGACAGAGAGGGGAACAGCCTGATGGTGTTAACCATAACTGCTAGAATTTCTCTGCTAAATGAACCTCCAGATATCCACAGCGGTGACTTGCTTGACAGGTCTCCTGTTTCAATTCTCTTGTTCCCTCACTGTTTCTCTCACTTTCAAAATAAACTGCCTGCCCTGGAGTTCTCCACATCTGCTTCTCAGCACTTCATGTCCTTTTTTCTACTTCCGCTTTCTCTAGTTTCTTTCCACCTTGAAAGGAACAGCAATCTGTCTTCTCTTTGTTCCCTGCTCCTTTCCTGTTCTCAGTCCCTGGGCTGCATCACAACCTAAGGTTAACAGAGAAATGCAAACAGAGAATCGAGGAAAACCCCCAACCAAGCCCTGGAACACCTAACAATTTAAAAGATTTTTAAAATGTTGGGATCTAAGTAGAGTTATCAGGTAAAATGCATCTTGTATTTTGAATTAACTGAATAAGATACTTGAATATTTTATTCAGTTAAATTGTAAATTTAGATTAAAATTAATATGTTTTTCAAGTAAGTATGTCTTATGCAATATTTCTATTTATTTTAATATGTTAACCTGAAATTCAAATTCAAGTGGAAAATCTAGGTTTTAATTTGCTAAATCTGGTCAGTCTGCACATAATTGCATTGGAAAGGGTCAGCTAGAAAAATGAAGACAAATTTGTATAGGCAGAAAGTTTTATTTTAAACCAAAGGAAGCTGTTTCCTGACCCCCCGACCCCACCCCTCCACCCACATATCTGTCATTGTATCTATTTGTAATATTCATTACAAACCTCATGTTTTAACCTTTTCTTCTTTGTATCTGAAACTTTTAAACACTCCTTCTGAAGTGCGTGTGTGCGTGCTCAGTCGCTTGAGTCCTGTCCGATTCTTTATGACCCCACGGACTGTAAGCCCACCATGTGAAATTGTCTCAGATTTGAGATTTTCGGGAGACTATAAAAAGAAGCCAAAACTGGATCACAGTGGCTTTTCCGGGCTCTGCTTTGAGTAGTTACCGGGTGAGAGGCAAGGAGCCAATCAGATACGAAATTCTCAAGAGTTGTCTCTGTTTTCCAGCCAATCCTAGGCTGCTGATCCGCCGCCCCTGCAGCTAGGGTACCGGTTTGTAATTGCCCGGCAGCCGTTACTAGCCAGGTTCACGAAAACGTAAAAGAAAAGGACACATGATATGCTCCGGCCAAGGGGGCATCTGCCGGAAGTCTGGTCCCGAGACTGAGTGAAGGATGCTAGATTTCTGCACTGTTTCCAGTTGAATCTTTCTTCCGCCCACTTCCCAGAGAAAACTGGCATCTTGCTTTCCTGCAGTGAGGATCAGATATAATTATCAGTTCATCCCCAGGATTATTCCACCCGCTATAACTGTCAAAGAGCCTTCTCCAAGAGTGTCTGAGATGGAGAGTGAAAGGATTGAGAATAGGAAGGTTGTGGAGCAGAGGATCAAAAGGCCAGGTAAGAGGGAAGACAGAAGTTGTCCTTGGATACAGGAACTGAACATCCTTTCTTGATCCCACCTTGCATCCTCAGAATTTTGGTTTATATCATACGTAATCTGACTCTTAAGTAGAAACAATCTTCTTTGCAAAGAAAGCAAAGACGTCAGAGAAATTGTGGATCTACCCTTCTCCACCGGATTAACCCCCATCTCTTGGAAAAGGCAGTATTTCATTAAAAAACGCCAGGAGAAACTAGTTTTTCTGTTCTGGAATCCAGTAACATAATTCTCAGAAATGGCAACAAAAAGTAGAGCCAAAGCACCTTTGAGACTACTGCTGCTCCAAATTAGATATTTGTGCCTTTTCTCATTTTCCTAAGTGTTAATTACTGGGTTGTGAACTATAGCATGTAGAGAAGATAGAGGGGGAAAATTATTTGGGCCTTTTGTTTCTTTACTTGTTTGCTTTTCTTTATAAGATAAACAGTGACATGTTTTCCACAGGTATAGTAACAAAAAAAATGCTAGTCATGTCAAGTATGATTTGTGGAGGTATCGCCTTTCTTCTTTGGGCAGTGTTAGGATTTCCTCAAAAATGTGAGTAAGCAATTGCTGCTAAAAATATATTGATTGTATTAATATTAATTTGGTTATACCAGTGACTAGCTTTTCCTTCCCCTTCACTTTACGGACTCAGAAAATATTCTCCCTACCAGAGCCATCTAGTTTTTCTTCAAAATTAGTTGCTCTGCTTTGTCTTCTAGAATGAACATTCTTTTAATAAATATCTCTTAAACGTCAGGCATATGATGATACCAAAATGAAAAAAAAAAAAAAGTAGATTTTTCTTCCCTGGAGGGAATTCATTATTAACTGAAGAAAAAAGCATGTAAACATGATAAGAAAAAAGTGTCAGTTGCTCAGTCATGTCTGACTCTTACAACCCCATGGACTGTAGCCACCCAGGTTCCTCTACCCATGGGATTTTCTAGGTAAGAATACTGGAGTGGGTTGCCATTTCCTTCTCCAGGGGATCTTCCTGACCCAGGGATCGAACCTGGTTCTCCTGCATTGGCAGGCAGATTCTTTACTGCCTGAGCCATGATACAATAACTACTAAGTAGAAGTACATTCAGTTTGAAGCAGAAAAAGAGATTATAAGTCTATCTCTAGTAGTTGGGCTTCCCTGGTAGCTCAGTTGGTAAAGAATCCTCCTGCAATGCAGGAGACCCCAGTTCAATTCCTGGGTCAGGAAGATCTGCTGGAGAAGGGATAGACTACCCACTCCAGTATTCTAGGGCTTCCCTTGTGGCCCAGCTGGTAATGAATTCACCTGCAATGCGGGAGACTTAGGTTCACTACCTGGGTTGGGGATATCCCCTGGAGAAGGGAATGGCTACCCACTCCAGTATTCTGGTCTAGAGAATTCCATTGACTCTACAGTCCATGGGGTTGCAAAAAGTCAGACACTACTGAGTGATTTTCACTTCACTTCGCTAGTAGTGAAGTGAGACTGTGATGGGAGGAGCGTTTGTGCTGCACCAGGAAATAAAGTAGGCATTTATCAGTGAGCTTGCCTTTGAGGAGAAAAAAAACATGAGCATCAGAGAATCATACCAGGTGCAATTAGGATAGAGTTAAAAAGAAATGGGTTGGGGTCTAGCAATTATATTACATTCCCCTAGTGCATCCTAAAGGAGATAAGTCCTGGGTTGTTCACTGGAAGGACTGATGTTGAAACTGAAACTCCAATACTTTGGCCACCTCATGTAAAGAGTTGACTCATTGGAAAAGACCCTGATGCTGGGAGGGATTGGAGGAAAGAGGAGAAGGGGATGACAGAGGATGAGATGGCTGGATGGCATCACCGACTCGATGGACATGAGTTTGAATGAACTCCAGGAGTTGGTGATGGACAGGGAGGCCTGACGTGCTGCAATTCATGGGGTTGCAAAGAGTTGGACACGACTGAGCTACTGAACTGAACTGAGTGCATTAATTCTCTTACTTCCATAGATGATTATTTTATACTTTATCCTTTCTCTCCAAACTTTAGGGAGTCTTTCCACATCTTCATGCTCAAGTTTATATATCCGCTTCCAATCTTACAGTTTAGTTCAGTTCAGTTGTTCAGTCATATCTGACTCTTTATGACCCCATGGACTGCAGCATGCCAGGCCTCCCTGTCCATCACTAACTCCTGGAGCTTACTCAAACTTGTGTCCATCGAGTCAGTGATACCATCCAACCGTCTCATCCTCTGTCGTCCCCTTCTCTTCCCACCTTCAATTTTCCCCAGCATCAGGGTCTTTTTCAAGGAGTCAATTCTTCGCATCAGGTGGCCAAAATATTGGAGCTTCAGCTTCAGCATCAGTCGTTCCAATGAATATTCAGGACTGATTCCTTTAAGGTTGACTGATTGGATCTCCTTGCAATCCAAGGGACTCTCAAGAGTCTTCTCCAACACCACAGTTCTAAAGCATCAATTCTTTCTTCGCTGCTCAGCCGCCTTTATGGCCCAACTCTCACATCCATATGTGACCACTGGAAAAACTATAGCTTTGACTAGACAGAACTTTGCTGGCAAAGTAATGTCTCTGCTTTTTAATATGCTGTCTAGGTTGGTCATAACTTTTCTTCCAAGGAGCAAGTGTCTTTTAATTTCATTGCTGCAGTCACCATCTACAGTAATGTTGGAGCCCAAGAAAATAAAGTCTGTCACTGTTTCCATTGCTTCCACATCTGTTTGCCATGAAGTGATGGGACCAGATGCCATGATCTTCGTTTTTTGAATGTTGAGTTTTAAGCCAGCTTTTTCACTCTCCTCTTTCACTTTCATCAAGAGCCTTTTCAGTTTCTCTTCACTTTCTGCCATAAGGGTGGTGTCATCTGCATATCTGAGGTTATTGATATCTCTTCCGGCAACCTTCCATCCAACTTGTGCTTCATCCAGCTTGGCATTTTTATGACAATTAGTAGAAAACTTCCAAATAACTCTCATCACCACACCTATTGTATTACTTTTATCTCTACCCATAAACTCTATCCATATTCTTGGTACTATATAGATGGAGTGTTCATGTTCTATGCTAGATCCTATAGCCTCTTACCTGATTAGTATTATTCTAGTAAATTGTCTCTCTTCTCTATGTTATCAGCCTTTTCATGCTCAACTGAAGCATCCTCATGGGCAACATGATACAGTGATATGTCTCCTACTCCCCCAGCCAAAAACAACCACCACCACCACCACAACAACAAAATTCTCCAGACTTGTTTTCTCCTCTGTACAGTAGCCTCCTTGAAAAATCTTTGCTAGTTTTTCCTAATGTCTGTTTTGCTGTTTTCTTTAAATCTACTTTGCTCAGATTCCCATTTCTTTTTCTACCAAATTTACCTTACAAGTCCATTAGTAACTTCCAGGTCAATTCTTAGTCTTGATCGAACTTGATCTGTGTAGTAGTCAGCACTGTCTCTCTCCTTGGAAAGGATTTGTTCATTTGACTTCCAAAACAGCATTTTCTCATGCCTTGCTTCCTACCTAATCAGTTGCTTATTTGCAGGTTTCTTGTATTTGTTCCTTCTTTTCTCTCTGACCTCTTACCTTTGCCCCGGGTTCAGTCCTAGAGCAGGTCCCCTCTTCATCTGTCTTTATACTCTTGGTAACCTGAATCAGACTTAAAACTTTTACATTAATACTGATGATTTGCAAATATACATCTCCAGTCTGGTTCTTCTCACTGAATTCCAAATTGTTAAATCTACCTACTTGACTCTCTAACAAACATCTCAAACCTAGCATTGTCCAAGATGACAAAAGAAAATGTGATAGAAAATGTGATAGGTAGGAGACTATAGCCCCTTCTATCTGTGGTTTTCCTCATCTCAGGAAATAGCAACTTTATCTTTCCAGTTTTCAAGGCAAAAACTTTAAGTCCTTTTCTGACTCTTTTCCCCGACTCTCAAGCCCCAAATATAATCAGAAAATTCTGCCTGGCCTTTCACAATGTGACCACAATCTGAGTACTTTGCATCATTTCTACCCTCTTGATTGTTCCCAATCCACATCTTCTATCTTCTAAATCTTCTTCTCTCTTCCACTCTTGACCTTCTAGAGCAACATGCCCAGTGAAAATGTAATGTGAGTCACAAATGTCATTTAAATTTTAACAGCCACATTGAAATTACAGAAAAATTGCAACAGTTTTAATTGCATTTTATTTAATTCAAATGTAGTCAATGTATTATCATTTCATCATGTAGCTATGTAAACATCAATGAGATCTTCATATTATTTTTTGTAGCATGTGTTTGATATTCAGTGTGCATTTTATACTTACAAGACACCTGGATTTGGACTAAGAATATTTTGGGTGCTCAATAGCTACACCTAGCTATGGCTACCATTTCAAGCACTACAGTTCTCCAGTATATTTTTAACAACTTTTTGAGACAAATCAGATCTGTGCAAAATGCTGCAGAGGCCTTTTATTCTGTTGGAGTGATGCCAAAATCCTACTAATGGCCATAAGGCTCTGTTGGATCTGGTCATTCAACTATCTCTGTGATCTCATTTTTTACCTCTTCATTTTTCTCCAGTCCTCTGGCATCCTTACTATTTTGTGAAGAAGGAAGACACATTCATTTGTCTTTTGTCCTAGGTTCTTTTTGTTTGGGAAGCTTTCCCCTATATGTGAATATGCTGCCCAGCTACCTCCTTCAAGTCTTTAATAAATATCTCATGGAACACTGTCTGGACTATTGCATTAAAATTGCACCTCTTTCCACCAACAGTCCCAATCCCCTTTACTTTGATGCATTTTATGACAAACTAGTATAGTTTACTCGGAGAAAGCAATGGCACCCCTTTCTAGTACTCCTGCCTGGAAAATCCCATGGATGGAGGAGCCTGGAAGGCTGCAATCCATGAGGTCACTGAGGGTCGGACACGACTGAGTGACTTCACTTTCACTTTTCACTTTCATGCATTGGAGAAGGAAATGGCAACCCATTCCAGTGTTCTTGCCTGGAGAATCCCAGGGATGGGGGAGCCTGGTAGGCTGCCGTCTATCGGATTGCACAGAGTCGGACACAACTGAAGTGACTTAGCAGCAGTAGCGGCAGCAGTATAGTTTACTAGACGTGTAAATCCCATTAAGGAGAAGGATTTTTGTACCTTATTTATAGAGTTGTGCTTCTAAAGCTACAAAAGTTTATCTGGTACATGGTGGAAGCTCAAATGATAATTGTTGAATGAATGAACAAATTAGTGAGTGAATTAGAAAACATGGCTTTCTGGAGACCCAAGTTCTGAGCCAAATACTTGATTTTTTAACAAGATGTTTATTTGAACTTGACATTTTAAAATCATTTTGAAATTAATATTGGTGACCTGAGTTTTTTCCACTTGACTTTTATACCATGACTCATATGTATAGTCCCACTCTGCTGGTTTATTATACAGTTTGAGGGTCTTCAAATTCGAGTGTGAGCCAGTCATTTCTTCCAGCTGGGGTTAGAGGTGTCCTTTTTATTAAACTTACTTTCTCTGAAGGTTGTTACACTTTCATAAGTAATTTTATCTACCTAGTGGCAGTAAGTTGGAGAGTAAAAAGTGGGTGTTAGTAAGATTTCAACATTTTTTCCCTCCATTGTTTTAAGGATAAAGGAATAATTTTAATGAGTTGTGCTATTTTTATAAGACAATTTAGTCTCACTTAAGTTAGCAATAGGGAGCCAAGTCTCTGAGATTAACAACAGGAAGAAATACCTTATTTATCATGAGATATGTCCCAGCCACCATAGTAAATTACAGGGAAGAAAACTGGTAAATAAAGAAAATACCAGTAGTATGAAAAAAATGGAAAGAAAAATGTCTAAAGAAGATTGATTTTCTGAAAGTTTTTTTTATTATTACCATTTTAAAGTATGCATAGATCTGCATTCTTCAGTGGTGATTTGTTTTATACTCTGTTCTTGATCTTTAATTTTCCTGAATTATGTCATTTAAATCATTTGAATTGAACATGGAAATAACATATATTTTCTCAGTCTGAAATATATGAGACTCTTTTACAGTGAAGGTGGAACTCTTTCATTTTCTTACACTTTCTTCATTTCCGCCCCCCCCCCAATTACTGTGTTAATTTTAGCTAAAAATCCAGTGATCTTCAACAAGACATGCTCTGAGGATGCAATTATATGTCCACAAAGCTGGAACCGAATCAATAATAATTGCTTCTTTCAATCTGAACGTGAAAAAACTTGGATGGATGGCCAGACAAAATGCACGGCTCACTCTGGATCTCTGGCCATATTCAACTCCAAGAATGAAGCGGTTAGATGTCTCCTTCACAGTATATATTCCATTTAATTTACTAAGTAGCTACTCTGTAACAGGTATACTTCAAAGGTGTGATAGATCAGTCAGTGAGACAGTCAAAGATCTTTGTCTTTATAGAGGTTAAATCACATAGGAAGAGATAAGGAATAAAAAATAATCATGATAAACATAAAAATTATATAGTATGTTGCAAGTTAGTTATTTTTATGCAAAAAATTGTAAGTTGAGAGGATTTTATGAGTGCTTTCAGTGGGTAGACTGCAAGTAAAATAGTCAACTCAGTGATAACACTTGAGCAAAAATGTAATGTACGTAGGGGAGTTAGTTGGTCAAGGGAATATCTGGGAGACAAACTTCCCAGAAAAGGAAATAGCAAGAACATGAATCTTAAGGTAAGTACTCGCCTGGAAAATTCAATGAACAGAAAAGAGGCAGCCAGTCAATGTACCCAACATCAGAATGTGAGTGAGGGATAGGGATCATCTAGGTCTTGTAGGCTTTTTTAAACTAGAATTAGGAGATATTGTAGAAAATGAAAAATAAAGAATATGACATCATTTGACTTAAATTTTAAAACAATCATTTTCTTTTAAATGTAGTGTGCCCATGAATTACAAATATAAAATCAGAGTGTATGTTATTAGGCTGTTGCAATAACTCTAGCAAGAGGGTAGTGGGCTCAAAATGACCATGGCACTGGAGGTAATAAGAATGAGAAAACTAGGAGAGCACTCTGTATTTTGTGAAAGGAATCTCTGATGCCCTATCTGGCACCCTCTTGCTATTGGATTGGACTGAAAATGGATAGCACAAGCAAACTCTGGATATGGACAAATGGAGACGTATTCAGCAACTGGTAAGCATTAATAGTGTGTATTTGTTCATAAATGTGTTAAGGATGGTAAGAACTCTGAATCTATCATTGTTCTTGTTTGGTTAGTTGTACCTGACTCATTTGTGACCCCATGGACTGCAGCCTGCCAGGCTTCTCTGCCCATGGGATTTCCCAGGCAAGAATATTGGAGGGGGTCACCATTTCCTTCTCCAGGGAATCTTCCCAACCCAGGGATCAAACCTGGATTTCCTGCATTACAGACAGATTCTTTACTGCTGAGCCACCAGGGAAGCAGAAATCTATGATTAGCCACCTCCATATTTTCCTCCACACCATCTCCCAAAAAGGCCCCTCAACAAATTAAATGCCAAAGAGAAGCTTCAGACAAATATATGGTCTTGGGCGAAGGTCAGATACCAATATTTATTTCTACACATTGAGATGGACTATACCACTCGTGATGCACAAAGATTTCTTTTATTCTAGACAAAATGAAAATCCAAAGTGTATGAGCCTTGCCTTATTCTCAGGGCTTTGCCTTTGGTTTGTTTGTTTACTATTGCTTTGAATTCTCATTGGCATGGGAGTCTTATAAAGTTTACTCAAACCTACACTTACTACACCCACTGGTGGCCTGAAATGGAAGAAAATTGTGATAAAGGCAAAATGTTTGCTTCCATTGACCATTGAAAATCTAGACTTTCTCTATGTTCCTAAGCTTGAAGAACTGGTTGTACCTGTAGACTTCACTTCTGTTCTTGAAATATTTAAGATCTTCTCCAACTTCATGGAGGAGAAAGGAATTGGAAGGATACTGATTTCCCCATAGAGAGGGGGCACTAGCTACAATTTACTGAGCACCTACTAAAGACTAAAAGACAGTGGCATGTGGTGCTAGACATGATAGAATGTGTATGACGTAACAGAGAAACAGGAGTTGCTAAATTTAGAGAAATTTCTGTCATCACTGTGTTCATATCCAATTTGGGGTGAAAATACACATGCAATGATTTGAGCCCAATAATATAGCCAATCATTATATTTTCAACTTTGAAAAATATATGACAAAGTATAACATAAACTTTCTGACTACCAAACTTAACAATTGTGGAATTTTCTTGAGAGAAGATATTGTGTATTATATATAGCTCAACTTCAAAAAAAAAAAAAAAAAGATGAGAGAGAAGTAAAACTAAATTGGTTAAAATTTGGTGCAATAGTTTGCTAAGGCTACTGTAATAAATACCACAGACTCGGTGGCTTAAATAATAGTCATGGAGACTAGAAGTCTCAGATAAAGGTTTGGCAGGGTTGATTTCTTCTGAGGCCTCTCTCCTGGGCCATCTTCTCCTCTGTGTCTTCACATGGTCTTCCCTGTGCACTTGCCTATCTGTGCCCAGATTTCTTCTTCTTATGAGATCAGCCATACTGGAGTAGGGCCCCCTGTAAAGACCCCTTTTTAACTTAACCAACATTTTAAAACACTTCATCTCCTAAGATAATTGCATTCTGAGCTATGAGCAGTGAGGTCTTCAATATATAAATTTGAAAAAGGGGGTACATAATTCAGCCTATGACAATTATTGAGCTCTCAACACCAAAGAATGCATAGGAAAAGAAATCGCATACATTTTGGAAACAGGCAGATAAAAATTTCAAGTTACACTAGAAGTTAGGAAGTGACACAAGTGTCACAAAGTAACTCCTCAATTGCTGAAAGCATTTTAATTAACAGAAATTGTATACCAGGAATCATCATAACTCTCCATTCTATTTTTCTTTTCCTTATTTTGAACTCTCAACTTCCTTTCTTTATATATGACCCAAAATAGGAATTTGGTAAATCCTTTCAAGATATTTTATTTATAATTATTTATGTGTGTCATAACTTATCCAGCAAGAAATACCTACTTGACCATGACAGTAGTTGAAAGAGTAGATGAGTGAACATCTATTTCAGCCTTAAGATTGTCCGATTTTTTTTAACAAGTGAAGGGTGGTCAATTTAATGTCAGTTATACTGTCTCCCTTTATATAATCTTTAAATGGCAAAAAATTTATTTGATCATTTTTATTCTGAAGTATATTGCTTCTCAAGTAGCTCAGTGGTAAAGAACCCACTTGCCAGTGCAGGAAACACAGTAGACATGGGGTCAATCCCTGGGTAGGGAAGATCCCTGGGAGGAGGAAATGACAACCAACCCCATTATTCCTGCCTGGAAAATCCATGGACAGGGTAGCCTGGCAGATCTACAGTCCATGGAGTCACAAAGAGACCATAACTTAATGACTGAAGTGTAAAAGGAAGAATTCCATCCTTTATAAAATGATTTACAGTGTTTCAGTTCAGTTCTGTTCAGTCGCTCAGTTGTGTTTGACTCCTTGCGACCCCATGAACCGCAGCAAGCCAGGCCTCCCTGTCCATCACCAACTCCCGGAGTCCACCCAAACCCATGTCCATCGAGTTGGTGATGCCATCCAACGATCTCATTCTCTGTCATCCCTTTCTCCTCCTGCCCTCAATCTTTCCCCAGCATCAGGGTCTTTTCAAACGAGTCAGCTCTTCACATAAGGTGGCCAAACTATTGGAGCCTGAGCTTCAACATCAGTCCTTCCAATGAACACCCAGGACTGATCTCCTTTAGCATGGAATGGTTGGACCTCCTTGCAGTCCAAGGGACTCTCAAGAGTCTTCTCCAACACCACAGTCAAAAGCATCAATTCTTTGGCACTCAGCTTTCTTTATATCCCAACTCTCACATCCATACATGACTACTGGAAAAACCATAACCTTGACTAGACGGACCTTTGTTATAGTGTTCACTACCCTCATAACAAGCTGGAACCAAGATTGCTGGGAGAAATAGCCCTTAACCTCACATATGCATATGACACCACCCTTATGGCAGAAAGTGAAGAGGAACAAAAAACCTGTTGATGAAAGTGAAAGAGGAGAGTGAAAAGGTTGGCTTAAAGCTCAGCATTCAGAAAACGAAGATCATGGCATCTAGTCCCATCACTTCATGGCAAATAGATGAGGAAACAGTGGAACCAGTATCAGACTTTATTTTTCTGGGCTCCAAAATCCCTGCAGATAGTGACTGCAGCCATGAAATTAAAAGACTTTTACTCCTTGAAAGAAAAGTTATGACCAACCTAGATAGCATATTCAAAAGCAGAGACATTACTTTGCTGACTAAGGTCTGTCTAGTCAAGGCTATGGTTTTTCCAGTAGTCATGTATGAATGTGAGAGTTGGACTGTGAAGAAGGCTGAGCACCGAAGAATTGATGCTTTTGAAGTGTGGTGTTGGAGAAGACTCTTGAGAGTCCCTTGGACTGTGAGGAGATCCAACCATTCCATTCTAAAGGAGATCAGCNACTTTGCTGACTAAGGTCTGTCTAGTCAAGGCTATGGTTTTTCCAGTAGTCATGTATGAATGTGAGAGTTGGACTGTGAAGAAGGCTGAGCACCGAAGAATTGATGCTTTTGAAGTGTGGTGTTGGAGAAGACTCTTGAGAGTCCCTTGGACTGTGAGGAGATCCAACCATTCCATTCTAAAGGAAATCAGTCCCGAGTGTTCTTTGGTAGGAATGATGCTGAAGCTGAAACTCCAGTACTTTGGCCACCTCATGCGAAGAGTTGACTCATTGGAAAAGACTCTGATGCTGGAAGGGATTGGGGGCAGGAGAAAAAGGGGATGACAGAGGATAAGATGGCTGGATGGCAGCGACTCAATGGACATGAGTATGCGTGAACTCTGGGAGTTGGTGACGGACAGGGAGGCCTGGCATGCTGCAATTCATGGGGTCGCAAAGAGTCAGACACGACTGAGCGACTGAACTGAACTGAACCCTCATAACGCTTTCTTCTCACCTTCACAGGTAAAATTTGGAGGTAAAAATTGGATAAGAAAAGAAATCCGGCTTATTTCATTTCCTCTATTCCTTCCACATCCCAGGTGTTGAAACATAGTCACCAGAGTTTGCACTGCATATTTTAGGTTATGCTTTATTGTTTCTCATGAAGTTCAGTCAATAAAGATTGCATCTTTTTGTTTTGTTCCAGGTTCAGTATTGACGGAAGTGGAGGGTGTGCCTGCATGTTTCAGAAGGGCATAAGTCCTGGCAATTGTAGTGATGCAAGAAAGTATACATGCAGCAGAAAAGGGTTTTGTCCTTAGATAAAGAGCTTTTCCCATATAGAAAATAAAGTGATTAAAGAAAAATTTATTTTTTTATACTTTATAAATTCATGTAGTTGCATTTTCTTTTCCATCAGACATACTTTTTTTTAAAGTTCACTGATGAAATAGTCAATCATTTTATCTTCATTTAAATATTTATCTGAGAAGACAAGAGTCAAGGTGGTGGATTAGTAGAATGTGGAGTTTGCCTTTCCCCACAAATGCATCAAGAGTAGAACTACAGGGACTACCCTGGTAGTCCAGTGACTAAGACTTTGCACTCCCAATTCGGTGGGTCCAGGTTCGGTACCTGGTCAGGAAACTGGCCCCCACATGCTGCCATATATATATATATATATATATATATATATATGTATGTATTTAAAGCAGTACATTTATAAATGGAGTAATTTTCGAAGAGCAACTGTTGAACACTATTAGAGGAATTTGGACACCTAAAAAGACAAGAAAAAGTCCTCACACAACTGGGTTGGACAAAAGAAAGGCAGAAAAAGAAGAGGAAACAGGAAGGGACCAGGACCCCATGGAATATTTGAAAAAGAGGAAATCAACTTGTAACTTACACATGAACCACCTCTGAAACATTGAGTTCAACACATTTTATTAAATTTTATTAGATAATGTCACATTTTTGGTGGAAATATAAATTGGCATAATTTCTTTGGAAAGCAATTTAGCCAGATCCATCGCAATTTACATGCATAGTCTTTGACTCCACTTACAAGATTTAGTCTTCTAGATACACTTGAAGATGTATGTAAAGATAAATGTAAATGGATTTGTACTTAGAAGACTGAGAAACAACCATAATATCTAAAGGAGCAAACTAGATTTGTTTTACCCATACAGAATACCTTGTATTCATATAAATCTTAAAAAGGAGTTATATGAAAATCTTTTAAGATTTATTGTTAAAAAAGAAGATGCAGAATAATATACATTATATGTTGATATTTGTATAAAAATATAAACACCCATATGTGAACATATGTGTATAAATATATGTGTGTGTGTTAATCTCTCATTGTGTCTGACTTTTTGAATGCCATTAACTATAGCCCACTAGGGTCCTCTGTCCATGGGATTTTCCAGGCAAGAATACTGGAGTGGGTAGTCATTCCTTTCTTCAGGGGACCTTCCTGATTCAGGGATTGAACCCAGGTCTCCTGCACTGCAGGCAGATTCTTTATTGTCTGAACCACCAGGGAACCCCATGTGTGTATATATATATACATATACATGTATATGTGTGTGTGTGTGTGTGTGTGTGTGTGTATGACATCTTAGTATATATATCTTCCTCTGACATTTACTGAGCCTGAGGCCAGAGAACAAACTGAGGTTCACATACCCTATGTTTAAATTTATAATTCAAGCTAACAGAATTTTCTATGCTCTATCCTCCTTCAGAACCACATAATTGAAAAATAAATAAAAAGAGCATAGGAGTGATGAGTGTGTGATTTCTAATATTTTCTTTGATTAAANACAAACTGAGGTTCACATACCCTGTATTTAAATTTATAATTCAAGCTAACAGAATTTTCTATGCTCTATCCTCCTTCAGAACCACATAATTGAAAAATAAATAAAAAGAGCATAGGAGTGATGAGTGTGTGATTTCTAATATTTTCTTTGATTAAACAGAAACAAGATATACTTCTCACAGGGAACAAAAGTAGACATTAAATGTGCTATTTAAATTTTACAAGTGACCACTGAATACACACACATATAAAAGTATATATGTGCGTGTGTGTGTGTGTATAGATAAGAATCAAATATGAAGAAGGAGGGCTGCTATTTTTCCTCAGGATTTTTATTGATAATCCTCAGTTATCAATAAGAAATTTAAAAGATCAGTTTAGTCGCTCAGTCGTATCCGACTCTTTGCGACCCCATGAATTGCAGCACGCCAAACCTCCCTGTTCATCACCATCTCTCGGAGTTCACTCAGACTCATGTCCATCGTGTCTGTGATGCCGTCCAGCCATTTCATCCTCGGTCGTCCCCTTCTTCTCTTGCCCCCAATCCCTGCCAGCATCAGAGTCTTTTCCATTGAG
>SJYV01028084.1:34795-53592 GCA_006410875.1 Neotragus pygmaeus
CAGTAGTAGATATAATGGTCATCTGAGTTAAATTCACCCATTCCAGTCCATTTTAGTTCACTGATTCCTAGAATGTCGACGTTCACCCTTGCCATCTCTTGTTTGACCACTTCCAATTTGCCTTGATTCATGGACCTGACATTCCAGGTTCCTATGCAATATTGCTCTTTACGGCATCAGATCTTGCTTCTATCACCAGTCACATGCACAACTGGGTATTGTTTTTGCTTTGGCTCCATCCCTTCATTCTTTCTGAAGTTATTTCTCCACTGATCTCCAGTAGCATGTTTGGCACCTACTGACCTGGGGAGTTCCTCTTTCAGTGTCCTATCATTTTGCCTTTTCATACTGTTCATGGGGTTCTCAAGGCAAGAATACTGAAGTGGCTTGCCATTCCCTTCTCCAGTGGACCAGGTTCTGTCAGCCCTCTCCACCATGACCCGCCTGTCTTGCGTTGCCCCTCAGGCATGGCTTGGTTTCACTGAGTTAGACAAGGCTGTGGTCCTAGTGTGATTAGATTGACTAGTTTTCTGTGAGAATGGTTTCAGTGTGTCTGCCCTCTGATGCCCTCTTGCAACACCTACCATCTTACTTGGGTTTCTCTTACCTTGGGTATGGGGTATCTCTTTACGGCTGCTCCAGCAAAGCACAGCTGCTGCTCCTTACCTTGGACAAGGGTAAGCACCGGCGACTGCGAGAGCCAGGCTGGCACACTAAGCGCGGCCAAGAGGACCTACCCCACATCCGGGGTCAGGGGCTGCGGCCTAGAGTGCCAGGCTGCTGCGGTGCAGGAACGGCAGAGAGGAGCTACCCTGTGTCTGAATAAAGTCTGACACTGTTTCCACTGTTTCCCCATCTATTTCCCATGAAGTGATGGGACCGGATGCCATGATCTTCATTTTCTGAATGTTGAGCTTTAAGCCAACTTTTTCACTCTCCTCTTTCATTTTCATCAAGAGGCTTTTTAGGTCCTCTTCACTTTCTGCCATAGGGTGGTGTCATCTGCATATCTGAGGTAATTGATATTTCTCCTGGAAATCCTGATTCCAGCTTGTGCTTCTTCCAGTCCAGCGTTTCTCATGATGTACTCTGCTTAGAAGTTAAATAAGCAGGGTGACAATATACAGCCTTGACATACTCCTTTTCCTATTTGGAGGCAGTCTGTTGTTCTATGTCCAGTTCTAACTGTTGCTTCCTGACCTGCATACAGGTTTCTGAAAAGGCAGTTCAGGTGGTCTGGTATTCCCATCTCTTTCAAAATTTTCCATAGTTTATTGTGATCCACACAGTCAGAGGCTTTGGCATAGTCAATAAAGCAGAAATAGATGTTTTTCTGGAACTCTCTTGCTTTTTCGATGATCCAGAGGATGTTGGCAATTTGATCTCTGGTTCCTCTGCCTTTTCTAAAACCAGCTTGAACATCAGGAAGTTCACAGTTCACGTATTGCTGAAGCCTGGCTTGGAGAATTTTGACCATCCTAAGGAGTAACTTAACCTCTGAGATTTTAATTCTTTAGTACCAAAGAGATGCCCCATTGGGTTCTCAAAGTAACCGTAAATTTAACCATATACTCATCTTTTCCCATCACCACTTGTTGGTGGTGGAGTGAGAAAGGCGGAATAAGTTGAGTCCATTGATCCCAATAACACACATATTTGGCTTGCAAAGAGTATTACGCAGCTTATGAAGAAGTTTAAGATGGATTCCTTTTAACCAGTATCTACCCCAATCTTTTTAGGTACTTTAGTGGGAGCTAGGGTGGGAACAAATGATGCATAATGTAGTATATCAGATGATGGTGGTGGTGATGATTTAGTTGCTAAGTCGTGTCTGACTTACGTGACTCCATGGACTGTAGCCTTCCTGGCTCCTCTGTCTGTGGGATTTTCTAGGCACGAATACTGGAGTGGGTTGCCATTTCCTTCTCCAGGAGATTTTCCCAACCCAGGGATCGAACTAACGTCTTCTGCAATGCAGGCAGTCTCTTGCATTGCAGGTGAATTCTTTACCACTGAGCCACCAGGGAAGCCCATATCAGATGACTAAAGGATACTAGAAGGAACATAGGGGTTTAGCTTCGGGAAGAGGTAAACAAAACCTAGAAATTCAGAGGCAGGAAGCATCATTTTGAACTGGCAGTCATTTTGGTATTTCTGTGGAGAGAGGACTGGTTTTTTGAGGTTACATATCTAGTAAAGCTGTAGTCACCCTGTGAATCAATGTCCAGAACTGGATGGGAGGAAAATAGTTAACATCTTTGCCAGGTACTGTGCTTTGCATTCACTCTCTCATGTAATCCTTAGAGAGTAAGCCTAGTGAGAGACAGTAAGTCCCAAGATGCAATCAAACTGAGGTTCAGAGTGTGTATCAGTTAGGGTTCAACCAGAGAGGTGGAGGCAGTAAAAGAGAGAGATAAATGACAGATACATGATATTTTTATGGATGAACAGAGTGATAGATTTATTACAGGAAATTGACTTATGAAATTATGAAGCTGGCTAAGCAAATCCAAGATCCTTCTTTGTGCAGACAGGAAAAAAAGATCATGAGCAGGCTAGATAGAACCCATAGGCATGAGCAGAAACTTGTTCACAGGAGAGAACCTCTAAAGTTGAGGAAGGCCTAAACCTTCTAACTGATTGGGCCAGGCCTACCCATAATAACCTTCTTTTTAATGAACTTAAAGGTGACTGAGTAGGGATTTTAACCACATCTGCAAAATTCCTTCACAGGGGCACCTATGTTAGTGTTTAATTGAACGCCTGCAAGAAAGTGGGTGGTGGTGGTGTTGAGTGGCCAAGTCATGTCCAACTCTTTGCTACCTCATGGGCTGCAGCACACCAGGCCTCCCTGTCCCTCACCATCTCCCAAAATTTGCCCAAGTTCATGTCCATTGAATCAGTGATGTCACCCACCCATCTCATTCTGTTGCCCTCTTCTCCTTCTGCCTTCAATCTTTCTCAGCATCAGGGTCTTTTCCAATGAGTCAGCAGTGTGTACAAGCTACAAAATGGCCACTGCTTCCCTTTCATGCTCCAAGTCTGGCAAGAGAACAAACCTAATCAGGAACATACTGGAAATAGAACACTGGGGATTGCAGTTAAGCCTAGTCAAGGAAACACACCAGACGCCATCTCAGAGAGCTTAAGCAGCTCTGTTGGCTCCATTACAAAGAGAAGAATCCATTCTTTGCAGGTTTAAGCAAAAAGAGATGTATTACAAGGTAATGAATGATTGAGAATAATAACAGCATTATTGAGAATACCAGAGAGGAAAGCTGTGGGCCGAGTTTTGAAAAGCAGTGTCAGTGCCACAGAAACATATTGCCAAGAGGGTTTCTGCCTCTTAAAATCAAGAAGCCACCAGTCACACTGGAAAGTTCTTGGCACCATGCCACCACAACCATGCTTTCCAAGAGAAACACCAGAAACCACAAAAATATGGTCCTGAAATTCACTTCTGCTTCCTCTGACTGCCCTGAATTGGTGGGATGAAACCACATCCTAACCACTAGCTGCAAAGGAGTCTGGAAAGTGTTTTTATTTCTTCATCTTGGAATGGGATGCAGGGCACCGGTCCACCACAATTATGTATACCACCATCTCAACCATTGAGGAGCAAAGGCAGGATTCACACTCAGGTCATGCTCTTAATCCCCACAGTGTACTTCTTTCCAAGATCCAGAATGGTCTTTCTTACTTTTTCAGACTTGGGTTCATTGTTTTCTGGGACTTGCCTACAAATATTTCTGGTCTCTAAATTTGCATTTACCTATTACATCCATACTTTTTGTCATCGCCTACAGACTTTTCTGACACAGCTTATACCAGGGAAAATAAAAGCAATCAACCCTGTTTCTAGCCTGTCCATATCACCTCAGTCTTGGGAAGGCTGTAGTATGTATAGCACTCTTTTCTTCCTGAGCCAGTCACTTCAAAACACTTCTGTTTATGAATGCCAGCAAAGCAGTTACTGAGCAATCAAGCCCAGTGGTCTTAGTGATGCTTGGAATTATAAGAAGCATTAAAAAAAAATTCTGACAATGATAATAAGAAATATCTGCAATGAGAAGCAAACATTCCCAGTCTTTGTGTCTTAACCACATCAGTCCGACCTGTCAAAATTTGTAAATAAATCCAAGTGAACACACCTGGGCAGGCACATCAATGTAGCAGCACAGAGTTGTCAAAAGACCATCACCATCTACTTCAGCAGTTACTGAATGAAGAAAGGTTTACACATGGTCAGTATGACTCACCGGAGAAGGCAATGGCACCCCACTCCAGCACTTTTGCCTGGAAAATCCCATGGACAGAGGAGCCTGGTAGGCTGCAGTCCATGGGGTCGCTAAGAGTCGGACACGGCTGAAGTGACAGCAGCAGCAGCAGCAGCAGTATGACTCATATCCTTTAGGAAGTTGTAAATGGACATTATAAAGTCTCTCAAGGAAATCAAATCAGCATTTCTAACAAAGATTTCCAGTATCAAATTTGTAGGTAAATCATACATAACTTCAAAATATGTAAATCTGAAAAAATGTACAGTTCTTCCTGGGGAAGAATCCATATAGTAAGCCCTTCTTTGAGAGATATAACCTTTTTCCCCGTGGCTTGTTCAATAAATACCACACATATAGTATATTTGGCTATATATGCATTAGAGGGCTGATAAATGATATAGCAAAACCTATACACATATTTATTTGGGACAATTTGATTATCTGAGAATTCAGAAAAATGCTTGAGGGCCTGCGGAGACCAATAGCTACCAACACTGAAAAAGTTCATGATCTATCAATCAGTTAAAAAACAGATTACAAAAAGTTGGTATATTATAATCTTGTTTCTGAAGAAAAGTATCTTGGTATGAGAACAGAGGCAAAGTTGGAGGAAGGTGAACATTTTCATTATATTATTCAATATGCAAATAGTATTCAATATTGCCTGTCAATATTAATGTAATATTATTTGATAGTTGTATATTATTCATTAATATGTCGCATTATTAATTATATTGTTATTTCATCATATTTTATTGTTTTGAGTGACATATTTTGTATCTATATTTTTTAATTTGTCTACAAAAAAATCATCTTTCTGTTACAAAGCACTTTTTTGAAAAAGATTTTATCATCTTCCTTCCTCATTTGCTTTCCCCCCTCTTTCCCTCTCTCTCCACACTTCTTTTCTCTTTTCTTTTTCAAACTGACATTTTTTAAACTGAAGTTTTTCAAGGATTTCTCACATGTGATTCATCATGGAAGCAAGGAGCCTCCTAGAATATCATGTAACTTTGTGAAGGATGCAGACGTGCTTTGGGAGAAATGAAGGCAGCTTGGGTCCTGGGAGATGCTGCAAAGCAGGCAAGACCGGGCTGGAGTCTGCCATCAGACAAAGGGACCACTGCACATGGGAGGCGAGCAGATGCCAACAGACAGCTTTTGTGAGTCCCTTCATGTTAATTAACTTTTGTGAGAACCTTCATGTTAATTAACTTTGCTTGAGCTTTCCCTGGACTTGAAAGCTTTGGAGTGGTTTGTTTTTGTAAAATGCTTTGACTCCAGAGAGAGCCGCTTCAAGAGGGAAAAAAGGAGAAACAAAAAGGAAGAACGGGAAAATTTTTAAGTGGGGCTTTGCTTACCAGGAAATTTCTTCCCTTGTCTCCATCCCTCCCCTCCCCCTACAAGGACTGACTCAACCATCAGAGAGAATTTTAATGGCCTTTTTCTTACCCTAAAAAATAAACCAGAACCAGACTTCCACAGCAGTGGGAACTGGCTCTGCCTCACCCAGGGAAGACAGGTGTGTGTGTGTGTGTGTGTGTGTGTGTGTGATGCATGTGTATCCACAAAGGAAATAAATTCAAAGTATGTTTTAAAGGAAGTAAATTCAAAGTATGAGGAACTTTGGTCTAATTTATCCTAGGTTAGAGAAAAAGGAAATTGGAGTTTGATTTGTGAGGCCTGGTTCTATTAATGAACAAATTTGCCTATCCATGGAGCATTAGGACTCAAGTAAGACACAAGTAGTGGTTCCCTGTGTTTCCAAGACTTATGTGACTGGACCAGATGTTGCTTTCTAAAAGAGACCAAGTAAAAAGAAAGTGCTGAAAAGTGGAATATCTAATTAGTCCTCTAGTTGTTTGTAAAATCTCCATAGCATCAAACTACCGATTTATCTTTCTTTTCTATCATTTTATTATGAAAAATTTCAAACATATAGAAAAAGTTGAAATAATCATACAGTTAATACCCATACCCACCACCTGCATTCTATAGTTAACATTTTGCTGTATTGCTTTTTTCACATTAGTCATCATCTGTTTTTTGCTCTTGCTTTCCTTGTGGCTCAACTGGTAAAGAATCTACCTGCAATACGGGAGACCTGGGTTCGATCCCTGGGTTGAAAAGATAGTATAGTCCATTGAGTTGCAAAGAGTCCAGCATGACTGAGCGGCTTTCACTTTCCATCAAGTCATCTTCTAAGAGTTTTAAGATTGCTGACATCACCCTTAAACACTTCAACATGCATCTATTAATTTGAGTTCAACATTCATTTATGACTTGTGGAATTTATAAAATAGAATTTATATGTGGTAAAATGTGCAAATTTGAAGTGGACCTCTTTTGATGAGTTTTAACAAATGCATACAATTCGCTTTCTTAAAAAATTATTCCAAATTTAGCAAAAAGTAATACAAAGGTCTCTCATTTACCCTCTACCCAGATTTACTACATTTAGCCATTTACTAGTAAGTTGTATACATCATGTACATTTACATCTTAATAATTCTGAGTGTATTTCCTAAGAACTGACTTTGGTAAGACACTTTGATCTAAAATACAGTCCCATAGTCCAACATATTGTAGTTTTGACAATTGCTCCAATAATTTTCTTTGTAGTATTTTCCTTTCCAATATAGGTTCCAGTCCTTTGTGAATTATGGTTTTAACTTCAGTAATTGTCTTTCTTTATCTTGTTTAATGCTTTTTGACTTAAATTCCATTTTGTCTTGTATCACAATAACAATTCTTGAATTCTTATTGTTTCCATTAGCCTGGTAAATCTTTGTCCATTTCTTTATTTTCACTCTGAATCACTATGTTTTAGGTGTGTCTTTTGACCACAGCATGGTGAAGGTGAAGTCGCTCAGTCGTGTCCGACTCTTTGCGACCCCGTGGACTGTAACCTACTAGGCTTCTCTGTCCATGGGATTCTCCAGGCAAGAATACTGGAGTGGATTGCCATTTCCTTCTCCAGGGGATCTTCCCGACCCAGGGATCGAACCCAGGTCTCCCACATTGGAGGCAGACGCTTTAACCTCTGATAAGCCAATCTGAAGATCTTTTCATATATATAGACAAATTAGAGCACCTTCACAATATGACATGTGTTTGGTCTCAATTTTGTCACACTATTTTATAATTAGAGTACATATTACATTTTGTTTGCTATGCCTCTTTTACTGTTTAGAAAATCATCTATATTCATTTTAAAGTTTCTTTCTGTATTTAAGAATTTTTTTGTTCTAGTTATTCCTTTTGTCATATATATATATATATANCGCATTGGAGGCAGACGCTTTAACCTCTGAGCCACCAGGGAAGCCTTCTCCCAAATCCAGATCTTGCAATGCTCAGAACGAAATACCCCCAACAGTGTTAAGCAGCAGGGTGTCACTGGAAGCAAGGCAAGCGTGGGCTCAAGAGCGGAGAAGTGAGGGCTGTGCATCAGCGTGGCTGGAATCCAGGGCCTGCTGGGGGTGAGGGGACCCCAAATCTGGTGTCTCTAGCTTCCTGGGGTCACACCATCACAGCTCTAACTGACTTTGAAACCTTAGGCTCAGCTTCCCTGCCCATGAAATGGGCAAAAACTCCCATTTCATGGTCAGGAACACGCCCAGATGGCCAGTCTGAAGGAGGGGATCAGGCTTGAAGGTTTCTAGATGCTTGCAAGGGCTGCCTCCCCAACCCCAGACATGAATGACAGTCTCGGCCACCCTGTCTGGGGATTTGTCTGAGTGCCAGGACACCTGTGACAAGACCCCGAGGGAGACGGCATCACCCCCACTTTAGCAGTGAACAGAACTGAGGCTCAGAGAGGGAAAAGTGTCAGGCCCTGTGCACACAGCGGTGGGGCTGGGATTTAGGCTGCAGTCTCTTGACTCCAAAGTGACTGGGCTCTGGTGCCGTTTTCCCAGCCTCACTGTCAGATGCAGGAGGAGGAGGAGGAGCAAGAAAGTGCCTTGTCTCCTGCTGGAGTCTGCAGGCTCACCACCACTCCTGGCACATAGTAGGGTGGCAGTGAAGGCTTCGTAATTGAATGAAGGAAAGAAGAGGGAGAGAATCTTCCCTCCCAGCCCCAGCTTCACCCAAGAACGCAGGTCCCGAGGCGGGATGTCTTTGGGGCTTTGGGGTGGGGACCCCAAACCCAGTTAGTCACGCCTGGCCTTGGCTGCCTGGGCCCGTCCCTCTGGGAGGATTGTTCTCTGCAGGCCGTGGCTCAGCTCTCGGGGGAAGCCTCCCCCCTCCACCCCCCCAGATCCCAGAGGGCGGGNAACTGCTTTTTCTGTCCTCTCATTTTTCTAGAAATGTATTGTCCTTTGTGGAAGATGCTCCGTTAGCTGGGGTTCTAAGCTATTGCTTTTAGTTACTCTTCATGTAGGTTTTTCCCAAGTGGTGTGTACCAGAGTCATTAATAAACTGTTTTTCTCTTATTAATCTGTCTTTTTGTTAAAAAAAAAAAAAAGCCAGCTAAAAACTCAAGATGGGTATAGTTAAAGTTTTGCCTCCCCTACGAAACCTAAAAACTTCATTTTCAACCACTAAGTCTGTGGTACAACTCTGAAAAGAGACAGAGTGTATGACATCTTTTTTATTTTTTTCTTCAAATTTTTCTTTTTCTGGTATTAAATGTATGTGTGCATGTGTGTACACAATCTTCCCAGATTGTTTTTATATCTGCTAATGGTATGACAGAGGATGAAATGGTTGGATGGAGTCACCGACTCAATGGACATGAGTTTGAGCAAGCTCTGGGGGTTGGTGATGGACAAGGAAGCCTGGTGTGTTGCAGTCCATGGGGTCACAAAGAGTCAGACACAACTGAATGACTGAACTGAATAATGTGTCAGACATGCGGATTTTAGTCATTAATAGAATTATTACTGTTTGTTCCTAATGTCCTAACATTTCCACAAGTGCCAAATTCCTTCTTTCTAATTCATTCTGCTCAGTACAAATTACTGTTTTTAGCTTAACATGCTTTTGCTCAAAGACATTAAAGCTCTGCCCTCTGTTGCTTACCAAATTAAAAAAAGTTTATTTTACATTTTAATTCTTCTGTCATACATACTATGACTTTCTTTTCTTCCCTATCTTTGTTTTGGTTGATTCATGTTTCTTTTGTAGCCATTTGTCTGATTATAGCCCTTTTGTTGATTCTGATGCTCTCTTGATTCTAATCTTTCATTCACACCTTTTCCAGCTTAGGGATAACCTTGTTTTTCTTTCTTGCTTCGATCAAATCTAAGTACTCTCCTCACTCCCCACTGCCAATCTGAGCAGTTATAGCAATCACTGGGGCTTATCTTTCTTGTATTAGTACTTTGTAAGGCCAGTATATCCTTTATTACTTTAGGATGTAGATGCTTTTAGTGTGAGTTTCTTGATTAATTATTATGGCAGAGGAATAAGTGAATAACCAGTTCCCAGTCAGAATTTCTCTGGAAATTTTATAATATTTTTTTTTTCATCTTACAGTTTGCAAGTTAAAAAAAGACTGGTTGAGGAAATTTCTTATATGTGCCCTGATTTTTATAGCGGTCCTTGTAGTAGTAACAGGTGGGTGACTGGTGAATTTTCCTTGGTTCTTTATGCAGCAGGCTATGCATTTATACCTCACGCTTAGTCCCAAATCGCTCAGCTCTGCAGTAATAAAAGGACTGTAGAGACTTGATCTCAGGTTCCCACTAGCTTGGCAGCATTTGCCACCTTCCTTGGGGCTTTCCAGTAATTCCACTGTAAAGAATCTGCCTACAATGCAGGAGACGCAGGTTTGATCCCTGGGTCGGGAAGATCCCCTGGAGGAGGACATGGCAGCCCAGTCCAGTATTCTTGCCAGGAAAATCCCATGAACAGAGAAAGCTGACTATGTATGGTTCTTTGGGGTCACAAACAGTCAGTCATGACTGAGGCGAGTGAGCGCACATGTACCATCTTCCTTGCCTCTCTTAAAAATACTTTCAGAACTTAGTCATCTGCTTGACTTCCTAAGAGTTCTTAGTCTTTGAATAAAATAATCATAAGTTCTCAGATAACCCTCAGACAGCAACAGCAATAACTGTTTAATTGAGAGTATTTTGTGTGAACTAAAGAGCTAATGTTAAATATATTATATTTTTATGAAATAGTTATGAAATCCATTCACACCCAAAGAAATAGCAACCAGAGTGAATTACTCACTTTTTACAAATAACAAATTCCAGGGCCAACCAGAATTAAGATTCTTTTCTGTTAGCTAAATTCCTGTTCTCTAATGTCTGATATTTTAACTACCATACAATATTGTCTCCATAATTGCAGTATTTCTTTAATTTCTTTTGTATCAAGAGTGAGTTATATTACTAATAGTTGCTCTATGAAATATTTGCTTATTTCTATTATGATAAAAGAAAAAAAGGAAAATATGGAAATAGGGATTTACTTCAAGATTTTCTCTGTTGGAGTAAATTTGCAAAGATGAAGATGTTTACATTTTTTCTGGATATTATGGGTCTATTTTCTGAAATATATCCAAAGGTAGATTTTAATTTATGACTTGTAGCCTAATAGTCTCCACAACTTGATTTTCCATCTCCAAATTTTGCTGAATTTAGCTCTGAAATTAAATAAACACTTAACATTTTGTTTCTTTCTTTTTGTCATTCACAAATGTTCTGATATTATTCCTGTTTATAGCCTCTTCTGTCATTATAAAGTTCTGAGAGCACAATACTAATTATATTTAAACATCTGGAAATTAAATATTTGGAGGGAAGAGTTTCTCTAAGACACATTTATATTCATTTATTCACTAAAAAGGTAAAATTGAAACAATGTATTTTATTACCTATTTGTGGTAGTCTGGATCCAATTCTGAGTATTACAGAAGAGAAAACATCAGGAGTTTGGAGTTGGCTCTACATTTAAACATTTACTTGACACTGTACCCGTTAATTAGCTTTAAACATTTGGAGGCCAGGACTTTATCCAACCTAATTACTCAGCACCTCACTAAAATCTGGAAACAGTAAATTCTCAAAACAATGTACAGAGAAATAAAGTCATCATTATTCCAGCTTCTTTGGCACTGAATATTTGTGACATAGAACCAATATTTGATTAATTCGGATTTCAATGATTCATTGTCCTTTATGGTGAATTTCACTTCTTTGGCTCATATGTCTTCTCCTGTCGTTAACCTTTCCATTTCTTTGAGGTAAAAGTAAGCCTTTATTTCTTACATTGGTCCTTGACACTATTTATATTTTTGTCTCTTCTTTGATTGCTAAACCTGCTGCATAATTTTTGGTAGGATGTCAATACAGACCATGAGAGGTTTGCAGTTCCTCTTCTCAAAATAGAAGCCAGGAAAATAGAATAAAGTCTAGACTTCTCACCCACTAAATGGGCTTCCTTACGGATAACAGAGGAATTGAATTCATCCATCATTCCATGAGTGAAGCTATTTTTCAGGTTTCAAACCATGACAGTAAAAAATAAAACTGATTCACCAGAATGAGTACAAACATTTTGTAACTGTTTTTATTCATTCTTCTTTTTTTGGCGATTATATTTTTCAGTATTATGTTTGATATCTTCAGAAAGTACCAAAGCTATGGAGTGTTCAGAGGAGTGGATTGGTGTAAGAAGGAAGTGCTTCTGTTTTTCTGATGATACCAGAAATTGGACCGTCAGTAAAAGATTTTGCAGTTCACAGGGATCAGAACTTGCTCATATTGACACACCAGAGGATATGATAATAAAAGGGAAAAGTTTTCAATTATTTCAAAGCTTAATTTTGTACAAAAAGAAAAAAAATGATAAAAGCTAATACTCCATGATTATGTCAGAGAGGGGAAAAATTTCCTCTACCCTTCTATGTTCTTCTGAATTCTTCAAGAATTCAACTGACATGAGACAGATTAACAGGAGAAAACCAAATTAATTATGTACATTTGAGGGCTTTATAAGAAATGACTCCCAAGGACAAGTTAGGCAATTGAGGTTTATATGTCATCTGAGAGAAGAAGAAAGAAGTAAGGGTTTGGAACATCAAAGTGAAAGAAAGCAATTCACATGAAATGGAAAAGCAAATAATTTATTTTTAATTAGCTTATTGGAGTATAATTGCTTTATAATGTTGTGTTAGTTTCTACAGTACAGCAAATTGAATCGGCTATATGTATACATATATCCCCTTTTAAAAAATGTTCTTCCCATTTAGGTCACCACAGAGCACTGATTCTGAGGTTCACATAAGCTATCTATTATATACATATTATCAAAAGTTTGTATATGTCAATCCCGATTTTCCAATTCATCCCTCCTCTCCTCTTCCCACCTTGGTATCCATATGCTTGATCTCTATGTTGAAAGGCAAATGTTTGGTGGAGCGGTTTGTTTATTTAGGAAGAAAAACTATAGGTTTGTGGTTCAGTAGCAAGGCAATGGCATCCCACTCCAGTACTCCTGCCTGGAAACTCCCATGGAAGGAGGAGCCTGGCAGGCTGCAGTCCACGGGGTGGCTGAGTCAGACATGACTGAGCGACTCCACTTTTCATTTTCACGCATTGGAGAAGGAAATGACAGCCCACTCCAGTGTTCTTGCCTGGAGAATCCCAGGGATGGTGGAGCCCAGTGGGCTGCCCTCTGTGGGGTCGCACAGAGTCGGACACGACTGAAGCGACTTAGCAACAGCAACAAGGAATCAGTAGGAGTGACTGTGGAATGATGGCACTCAATATATTTTATTAGAAGAAATCATATTCTCCCATAAATTAGATTTCTGATTATAGGAGATAATGTGCAATGGAAATTACATTGTCTCTTCTAGTTTTATTGAGATATAATTGTATAAGTTTAAGGTGTAGAGCATAATGATTTGACTTACATACATCCATCATGAAATGATTATCACAATAAATTTAGTGAACATCCATCATCTCCTGTAGATACAAAATTAAAGAAATAAAAAATAATTTTTTTTCTTGTGATAAGAACTCTGAGCATCTCTCTCTTAACAAATTATATACATAACATACAATATGTTAATTACATGTATCATGTTGTACATGACATTCCTAGCATTTATTTGTATCTGGAAGTTTTTACCTTTTGACCACCTTCATCCATTCCTCCCTCCTCCCACCGCACCTCTAGTAACCACAAATCCCAACTCTTTTTCTATGAGTTTTATTTGTTTGTTTTTGAAGTTTAATTGACCTGTAACATATGTTAGTTCCTGTTACACAAAATAGTGATTTGATATTTCAATATTTTTCAAAATGACCACTAGGATAATTCTAGTTATGATATGTCACCATATGATATATATTGCCAGATGATATCAAGTAGTTGTAAATTATATTCCCCACTTTGTACATTTCATACCCATGACTCATTATTTTGCAACTGGAAGTTCAAAACTCTTTCAACTATTTCTTTGCTCTCCCCACCCATCTCTCCACTGACAGCCACCTATTTGTTCTCTGTATCTGAGACTCTGTTTCTGTCTTCTTGAGTTTGATCATTTGTTTTGTTTTTTAGATTACACATATAAGTGAAATCACACAGTGATGACATTATTATTCAGGTATCTGTTGTTGTTCAGTCACTAAGTCGTGTCTGAATTTTGCAACTCCATGGACTATAGCACACCAGGTTCCTCTGTCCTCCACTATCTCCCAGAGTTTGCTCAAATTCATGTCAGAGTGGATGATGCTATCTCACCACCTCATCCTCTAGCGCCCCCTTTCCTTTTGTCTTCAAACTTTCCCAGCATCAAAGTCTTTTCCAATGAGTTATCTTTTTTCATCAAGTGTCCAAAGTATTGGAGCTTCAGCTTCAGCAACAGTATCCACTGGTATCTATTCAAAGTAGTTTCTGAGTTTTTCTATTTTAACAGTACTTATACTTTCCTTTAAACACCCTCACCTCTCTATAATTTGGGAGAGAAGATCTGTACACAGAATAAAATATGTGTTAGTCCTCTGTCACCCTTAAGAAACATGACATGCCTATTCCTATAAAAATGCTCAGCTCCTGAATTTGTCATCCAGACATGACATCCTGTCAGTTTAGAGTCTTTATCCTTTACTCTGTGAGAAACATTCTGGTATTTTATGCAGTAGAACTTGTAGGAAAGGAAGTCAAATATGATTTTTTCATCAGTTTCTCATTTAAGAGATAGAAATCACCCTTAATGGCAATTCAAGACATAGCAGCTCAAAGAGCTTTGATGACTTGTTAGAAGTCACTCTACTACTTAGATATATTTAAGAAGTAAAAGAGCAAAGTGAAAATTATTTTGATAACGCTAACCTGAACATCACCATCTGTGTTGCTTGTTGCTATGGAAGCATTAGGGCATACAAATTAGGATATAAATCACACAGATGGGATGTTCCATTGAGAAGTATGTTAGCTATATGCTATAAAATGTTGAGTAATGGAGAATTCTCTGATTTGTGTGAAAGAAATTTTTGAAGAAGCATGCAGGAACTTCTATGTACTGGATTGGATTAGGCAGAAAACTAGGAGAGTCTTGGAAGTGGACAAATGGCACTACATTCAATGCTGGGTGAGTTTCAAATTTACTAGGAAAGGTTCTATTCCGGTGTTGTATAAAAACTTTAAATCATGTCTATGTATGGCAAACCCAATAGAGCATTGTAAAGTCAAATTAAAAAATAAATTAATTAATTAATTAAAAAAAAACTTTAAATCAGTTTGAGTTGCATTATTGTAAATGTCTTCCTGTTTTTTATGTATAATTGTCTTTCTCAGTTTCTACCCTGTGACATGTGTCTTCTCAGATTGAAACGTACCCTAGAACAACCCACCTTCCTTCTATTTTGTTATATGGCATGCAGTGAAATTTTCCATTTTTATTTTTGTTCCTTATTTAATTTTATTTTTATTGTCAAGCTCTTGCTAATAAACCCTCCTATTGCTAACTCAAATTCAACTATTCTGCAAATTCAAAGTCAAAGCACATGTATTGTACTTTTAAAGTTTTTGTAAGATCTTTTTTTATTTAAAGTGTTAGAGACCATATGGAAATAACCATATTTCCAAGTTAAAAGTCTTTAACTCTCCAAGATTTCTGGGAGGAATATCAATGACCTCAGATATGTGGATGATACCACTTTAATGGAAGAAAGCAAAGAAGAACTAAAGAACCTGTTGTTGAGGGTGAAAGAGGAGAGTGAAAAAGCTGGCTTAAAACTCAGTATTAAAAAAAAAAAAAAAAACTAAGAACATGGCATCTGGTCCCATCATTTCATGGCAAATAGAAGGGGAAAATATGGGCGCAGTGACAGATTTCCTCTTCTTGGGCTCTAAAATCACAGTGGATGGTAACTGCAGCCATGCAATTAGAAGATGATTGTCTCTTGGCAGGAAAACTATGAGAAATCTAGACAGTATGTTAAAAAGAGAAGACATCACTTTGCTGACAAAGATCTGTATAGTAAAGGCTATGCTCTTTCCAGTAGACATGTATGGATGTGAGAACTGGACCATAAAGGAGGCAGAGCACAGAAGAATTGATGCTTTCAAATCAATTGGTGGTGGTGGAGAAAACTTTTGAGAGTCCCTTGGACAACAAGGAGATCAAACCAGTCAGTCTTAAAAGAAATCAACCATCAATGCTTGTTGGAAAGACTGATGCTGGAGCTGAAGCTTCAGTAGTTTGGCCACCTGATATGAACAGCCAATTCATTGTAAATAATTTTTATCAATTTTCTCAGTTGATGATCAGTCTTTTTCTTTTTATGCAATGAGTATAATCTTTCTTGTCTTTCCATATTTCTAAATTGGTTTCCATTTTTCTATCTATCAGTTAATAATATTAAGTCAGGAAGACATGGATACAAAGTCAGGAAGCAACATTCCCTCAAGAAATAGTTATATAAATAAATAATATTGCTTTTGTTGTTGTTGTTCAGTTGACAAGTCATGTCTGACTCTTCTTGACTCCGTGGACTGCAGCATGCCAGGCTTCCCTGTCCCTCACCATCTCCTGGAGTTTGCCCAAGTTGATGCAAACTGATAAAAATTATTATAATTAGTCTCCTTGGTTTCCATATCAGTCTATTTCAAAAGTGCCAAATGCATATAAATCTTGTTTCTTACTTTCAAAACTGAACATTGGCCAAAAATATACCAGGTAATATGCTGCTGCTGCTGCTAAGTCACTTCAGTCATGTCCGACTCTGTGTGACCCCGTAGATAGCAGCCCACTTGGCTCCCCCATCCCTGGGACTCTCCAGGCAAGAACACTGGAGTGGGTTGCCATTTCCTTCTCCAAGGTAATATGCTAGGGAACTGCTTTTTAAAAATTCCATATATCACTTGATTTAGAAACACTTTCTCTCGAAAGAAATAGATATAGTTAGATAAGTGGAGATAGATATAAGCTCTTATTTTATATCCATTATTTCTCTTTGTCTACTTGTATCTCTGTATTTCTACCTATTTCCCTAAATAAGTTGACAGATTATGCTAACAATAATAGTAATATTAAATGCCTACGTTGCTTTAAAAAACCAGATATTGGAGGGGGGGGTAGAGTATTGTGATAGGTGAGTAAAGCTCAGTGTTTTGTATAAAATGTGTCAAATTGCTCTATTCCTAATTTTATTTCTGATTACAGCTGAAAGTGGTCCCAAACTGATTTTGTTTCTTTTCAGGTTTGAAATCAGTGGGAATGGACCCTTTGCTTTTTTGAATTCTGATGGAGTCCACAGTTCCAGGGGATTTGTTGATATCAAGTGGATTTGCAGCAAATCAATATCCAAAACAGAGAATAAATTATGAAATCAATAAAATTTTTGCAAGTTTTTTTTTAATCAAACTATAGTTGATTTACAAATGTTAGTTTCTGACATACAGTAGAATTTTGCAAGAATTAAAGGAACTAAAAATTGTTGAATGAATGAATGATTATATATAGAATCTTATTAATTCAAGGCACATAATTGACCATCATGAGCACAAGTCAGGAAACCTGTTAAATAGGACCAAACAAAGTTACAGTATACAATTAGATGACATTTACTGAATTAGTAGTTATGATAATCAAATTTAAAGGGATTTATATTGATAGGTCAACCAAGACCTACTGCTTAAAATTTAGAGAAATATATGTGCTTAATATGTGTAAATATTACAAACCACTAAGCGTAGCAAATTTGGTTTAAAGAAATGTTACAAGAGAATCACCTATGAACAAATGTACTTAAATAATATCTTACAAATAAGGGAAAGGAAGGACCCTAACTCTATAAGTAATAAGCACAGATACATTATCAGAGTTCTATATTAAAATTACAAAGCTTCGATTACAGAATATAAGCTAGAAAAATAACATTAAAAGTAAATAGAGAATAGATTATTGAAAAATATTTCCCTTTTCCAAGTAAGAACAAGGAAATAGGATGGGCTTATGATGCAACCTTGGATGTGTCATAAAAGTCAAACTCTGTAGGGTGTGGGAAAAATTATATCAAGCCTTTCTTTGTTACATTAGTTTGAGTTAACTTCCTGCCTAGGTAACTGTAACCTCTCAGTACAAGAAGGGATGAGAGTGTAGGAGAATACATAGACACTTTGGGTGGAGAAGCTGGAGAAAAAGAAAGTATCTAGGTTACAGGATAAACATACAGAAACACACAGACTAATCTTTCTTCCATATTTTTAATGGAGGCTCACTCCTAAATTAGTTGCAGATGAAACTTTCTGATAAATGAAAAGGAGATTCTTGTGAGTCCCAACCATAGATGTTGTTCCTGGTGCTATATGTGAATGCAAATACTTGGAAAATATCAGCATGTAAGCAAGCACAGGCATATTATATCTGATCATCATTTGTCACCAAGAAAATTTGAAAATATGAAATTTAGCCAAAGTTACATTTTGGCTCAGATTAAGTTCAAATTTTGCTTGATTCATAATGTGTTTTATTTTTGCTGTTGGTTCATGATTACAAATTAATTTTAACTGCTTAATGATTTAAAGTAATTCATTCCTTGTTTTCCTTTAAGTCATACCTATCAGGGTGAATCAATTCCTGATGGCTCAGCATGAGCTACAGAGAACTTCTTGATGATATTATGTCATACCTCCTCACCTACTTAGGGGACAAAAACTGTTAAATTTATTTTGAAATATAAGTGCATTTTGGATAAATGAGAGAAAAAAATAAGGTACTTTGTATAAAATTTCAGTTAGAAAACTAAGAGAGTGAGACAATTCTCAATATAACAATGTTTAAATGAAAATTTGATTAAAGGGAAATCAATTGTAGAATCACATTAAATATAACACTGTATATTACTTCAAAAAGACATTCATAATTACAGTGACTGAGTACTTTATTACCAGTTGAAACTTTGATTTCTTTTTTTTTTAATTTTTTTTACTTTATTTTACTTTAAAATACTCTATTGGCTTTGCCATACATCGACATGAATCCACCACAGGTGTACACAAGCTCCCAATTCTGAATCCCCCTCCCACCTCCCACCCCACAAC